>JAQZBX010112190.1:0-10215 GCA_029593785.1 Cabassous unicinctus
TGAGTGCCCGCCTCCCACATGGGAGGTCCCAGGTTCGGTTCCTGGTGCCTCCTAAAGGAAAAAAAAACAAAAACAAACAAACAGACAACAAGCAGACAACTAGCAAAAACAATGACCAAACAGATGAGGGAGTCAAATCAGGGGAACTGGTTGATATTGGAATGGCTTAATAAGACTTTTGGGAAAATAAGGGATTGAATGTATCACTGAAAATAGAATTTGGCAAAGCAAAAGAATGGCCTAAATAAATAAATAAATAAGGAGAGTACATGTATTCTAAACATGAAAGTATGATTCTGTAGCCTATCCAACAAATGGTGCCCCATGGAGGGGATGTAGGGAAGAGAGAAGTAAACATTTTCCTATATACATTTTCTTGACATTCTAGTTGTCATTCAATCACACACTACAGAGAAATATTCTTTTTATTACAAAGCAATGAATCGCCCTTTCTAGAGCAATGACTGGCAAACTAAGGACTGGTGTCCTTAAAAGAAGGCCACATGAGGACAGAGGTAGAAATTGAAGAGATGCAGCCAACGAAGGCTAGGAAACAAAGATAGATTTTGGTATTGGGTAGTAGGGTGCTGCTTTAACAAAAACCTAAAAGCATGCAAGTGTCTTGGGAATTAGGTAATGGGTAGAAGCTGGAAGAATTTTGAGGCACTTGATAAGAGACAGGCTTTGAAGAGATGATTGGTAGAAATATGGATGTTAAAGTTGATTCTGGTGAGGGCTAGGAAAAGTGAGAAGAATTGTAGGGAATGCTTCTCTCATCCTAGAGAATACAGATCATCATGGCCAGGATGTTGGTAGAAATAGGAACATTAAAGATGCATTTGCTGAGGTCTCACATGGAAATGAGAAACATGTCACTGAAAACTGGCAGAAAGGTGATCCTTGAAATAAAGTAACAGAAACCTTGGCTGAATTGTTTCTGCTGTTGGGTGAAAAGTAGAACTTGTAAGCGATGAACCTGGATATTGAGCTGAGGAGATTTCCAAGCAAAGTGTGGAAGTTATGGCCTGGTTTCTCCTTGCTGCTTATAACAAAATGCGAGAGCAAAGAGATAATCCAGGAAGGACCTATTAAGCAAAAAGGAACCAGAACTTCATGATTTGGAAAATTCTCATCTTATCCATATTGCAAAAAGATGCAAAAGCATGTCTGGAGAGAATGACAAAAAGGTGCCTGAACAACCTTTTGATGGAGAGATTAGACAAGTGACTCTTAGATCCAAAGAACCATTTTAGCTGAAGCCAGGAATAGAGATGGTGTTATCTAGGAAAGATCTGTGGATGACTCTCTTGTTTGATGGTGCAGGCCGCTATGAACTAACTACACAGGAAATCAACAAGGGCTTTGAGAATTTTAAAGCAGCATAAACACAGCCAGCCTGGACTGAAAGGGACAGAGAGGAGTTGAAATGAAGGAAGACTCTGAAGGCCCAGAGGCCAGGGCCAATAGGGCCTCCGTGGGTTGAGAGAGCGGGACCACTGCCACAGCAGGCCAAGAGGGTGGGGCTGCCACTTCAGGCTGAGAGGACAAAGCATGACGCCACAGAGAATTCTTCTCGGGCCTTGAAATCTAATGGAATTTACCCTGCTGGTGACCCCTTTATTGTTTACATTTTCTCCCTCTTGGAATGGGAATGTCTATTCTCTGTATGTCCACTAGTGTAATCTGGAGATAGATGACTTGTTTTCTAGTTTCACAAGTCCATAGATAGATAGGGATTTTGCACCAGAGTGTATCATACTCAGTCTCACCTGATTCAGATGATGAAATTTTGGACTTAAGAGTTGATATTGGAATGGGTTAAGACTTTTTGGAATGCTACAATGGGGTGAATGCATTTTTCATGTGGGATGGACTTGACTTTTGTGGGTGTCCTGGATTGACTAGTGTCCCCCAAAATTTATGTCCACCTATATATCAGTCAGGGTTTCCTAGAGAAAGAGAACCAACAGCATGCACATATATATATATATATATATATACACACACACACACACACACACACAGACACACACAGAGACACACACATATACATATATATACACAAACACACATATATTCAGAGATTCGTTTTAAGGAATTGACTCATGTGACTGTGGGGACTGGCAAGTGTGAAATACATATGGCAGGTAGGCAGGCTGGAAATTCAGGCAGGAGCTGATGTTTCAGGATGTTGAAGGTAAGGAGGTGCC
Source organism: Cabassous unicinctus (assembly GCA_029593785.1). Lineage (NCBI taxonomy): Eukaryota > Metazoa > Chordata > Mammalia > Cingulata > Chlamyphoridae > Cabassous > Cabassous unicinctus. The sequence goes on from JAQZBX010112190.1 coordinate 2,211, forward strand.
CATAAAGGGACATGACCTTATGGAAATCAGTAAGGGAGCTTAAGGGGTGCATTAAAGTAGGACATGCTGATGCTGATCAGAAGAAACACATTCCAGAATCAGAAATTGATTAGAACCGGCAAGTGGATATCCTGGAGCACTTGCTTGAGGTGGCTACCTGGGACCTTGAAATTAGTGGGAATGGTGGAGTTGCAGCAATGCAGAGATCTAGAACTGGATCTAGATTTAGAGATTTAGAATCTAGATATGTTCATCTTGTAGCCTCTGAAGGATAAAATGCCAGCAAGTACTGTTCTGTCTGCCAACAAGATAGGCAGAGACTGTAGTTGGCTGTGGGGCAGATTCCCCAGGGGAAAGACCCAGAACATAGCTGGCAATGTGAGTACAATGGACCAAGGCTGGTAGCTCCAGGGAGCTACCAATTGGTCCTGACAGGAATAGATACTTACTCTGCACTAAGCTTTGCATACCAGGTTGTAGATGCAAATGCTCAAAATACTATAAAAGGACTAAAAAAGAAGATTCCACTACCCCAATTTGGAGCACCGAGTTACATTTCTTCAGACCTAAGAACACAATTTACAGCCCATACTGTCCAGCAATGGGGAAAGAACTATCACATCAATGAACATATCATGCTGCACATCATCCTCAGAATAATGGTTTGATAAGAGAATTGGAACAGGCAACTGAAATATGTATTATCTAAAAGAGAGGGAGATAAAGGCATGAAGCGTTGGCTTTTAGGCCTTCACAGATGTGTGCTCACACTCAACATGGGAGGGGTTACAAAAGAGATTCCCCACTAGATAGACTGCCCTGCTTTTCTGGGGGTGTGGGGGAGAAAGGGTGGGAGAGGATGCTAGTACAACTGTATAATTTTTCCCCACATCACCTCAATTTTCTTTTTCCTACTTGATGCAGTGATCCCAGGACTAGGTCCTTTATGTCAGAATTCCTAAGGAGGTGGATTGTGCCTTCATCCCATCTGGCAAAGTCAGGGTTGACAATGAATGCTGCTTTACTGCCTAGTGATAGAAGAGGCCCACTAGTTCTATACCTATGTAACCCTACCCTATATGAATGGGAATGGCCTGATGGGGAAGTATTTTCTAGGTTAGTATTGCTGCTGGCAATCTGGATCAGCACAGTGGCTGAACATAATAACACTTTCAAAGTGGAAAAGACTGGTAAAAATATATGACAAATGGAGAAAAGGAGAAATAGTAGCTGAAGTTATGAATAAATGGATTATGCAATGAGAGAAACCCAATATTATACTGGTGTCTTAGGAGAGGTTCAGAGCAAAAGAATATTATTTCTTGGCACAATTATACCAGAAGCTGGAAGGGTGAAGCTATATATCTGCCAAGACCACTTCTGCATGTGGAATCTGACAAGGTGGAACGGATGCCTGCAAACCTGAGTGGCATTGTTCTGGGAGACATTTTGGTCAAATAATATGATGATGAGGGAAGCAGATGCAGCTCAAGTGTTTGAGCTCCCACCTACCACATGGGAGGTCCCAGGTTCGGTTCCCACTGCCTCCTAAGACAGCGAGCTGACACGACGGGCAGGCGCAGCAAGCTGACGCAACAAGAGACATGAGGAAAACATAATGAGAGACACAGCAAAGCAGGGAGCAGAGGTGGCACAAGCGATTAGGTGCCTCCCTCCTGGGTTCGGTTTCCACTGCCTCCTAAAAAGAAGACCAGCACACAACAAACAGACATAGCAAATGCCAAAAATGAGGGGGTCAGGAGAAATAAATAAATAAATAAAATAAATCTTTAAAAAATTAAAGTATGATGATGAACTAACTGGAGCAATTGTTAGTATCTTTTGACTTATTTTTCAGATTCATTTGGGAAGGAAATTCCAAGAACTATTCCCAAATGGGTCATCAAACTGTAGTATACAATTCGGAGCAGACTGAAACTGAATCATGGCCGACTGAAAAGATGCTTATCTGGTATATGGGCAAGAGTTGATTCTGTAGGAATGGCATAACAAATATCTCTGTAATTCTTACTAACTTGATCTCTAATGAAACTGAATTGTGCCATGACCATTCTGTGATACGGTGTAACACTGGCATTGTTCATAAGGTTCAACTACCTTTTATAAATAAGTCTTATGTTAATACTGATATTGATAATCAAATATACTGGGAGATTGAGTCAAAGCCTCCTCAGGATGTAATACCAATGCCATGAGGAAGAACTGGAGTTAGCAAACCACTGGCTAATTTCTATGATAAATAGTTCTGCACAAAATTATCATAAGGTAAAAATGGTGGTAAATTAAGGGGGGGGGCAGTAATCAAGTTAATATAAAACATGAAAATGTATGTAATGACTTTATTGGGGACTTGTCTATTTCTTACATACATACTTTTCCTGAATCTGTCATATAAAAGCTATACTTGCAGATAATCAGAAAAAATAAGATCATTTTCCTGTAAGAAAGCCTCACTCAACGGTTACAGGGTGGACTGTGTAGTAAAGAATTAAACTTACCCAAAGAAAAGTCTAGCTATTGTCATCAGTTCCTGGAAAGTGATCTCTAAGCCCTTGGAATGTCCTGCCTGGTAAGAAGGTCTTTGTTTACCTAGGGGCTTTGGGTCACACTGGATAATCTAACGATGCGATATATGGTGGGGGGCTTTGGGTCATGCGTTATCTGTTCAACCTCTGGAGAGGCTGAAGACTAAAGGTCAGTTACGTAGGTGGTCAACCATGTCTCTGTGACCAAGTCTCAATAAAAACTCTGGACACCAAGGTTCAGATAAGTTTCCCTGGTTGGTAATGTGCTGCATGTACTGTCACACATAGTTTCCAGGAGAGTTAATGTTGTCCATAGCAACTCTAAGAGCAGACAACTGGAAGCTCCGTGTGTGGAATTCTCCTGGATTCTGCCCCATGTATCTCTTCCCCTTGGCTGATCTTTTTTTTATTTTTTATTTTTGGGAGGTACTGGGGATTGAACCCAGGACTTCATACATGGGAATCAGGGGCTCAACCACTGAGCTACACCTGCTTCCCAATGAGAGTTGGTTTTTTCGTTTGTTTTGAGTAGGGTACTGGGGATCAAACCTGGGACCTCGTACATGGGAAGCAGGTGCTCAACCATTTGAGCTACATCTGCTCCCCCCTTGGCTGATTTTAATCTGTATACTTTTGCTGTAATAAATTGTAACCATGAGAATCACAGCTTTCAGTGAGTTCTGTTAGTCCTTTAAGTGAATTATGGAACCCAAAGGTGGACCTAGGAATCCCAAACTTGCAATTAGTGCCAGGAGTGAGGGTGGTCCAGTAGGCTCACAAACTCTGCAGTTGGTTTAATTTATTTATTTACTTATTTTTAGATTTATTTGTTTTTTATTTATTTATATCTCCCTACTGCTAGTTGTTTGCACTTGCTGTGTGCAGTGTCTTTAGGAAGCACTGGGAACTGAACCCGGGACCTCCGATGTGGGAGGGAGGCATCTAATCACTTGAGCCATCTCCGTTCCCTGCTTTGTTGTGTCTATCAATATCTTTTCCTTGTGTCTCTTATTGCAGCATCTTGTTGCGTCAGCTTGCTGTGCCTGCCCATTGCATCAGCTTGCTGTCTTACTCATTTTCTTTAGGAGGCACCGGGAACCTCTGCTCCCTGCTTTGTTGTGTCTCACATTATGTTTTCTCTTCTTGTGTCTCTTGTTGCGTTATCTTGTTGTGTCAGCTTGCCATGCCTGCCCGTCAGAACAGCTAGCTGTCTTCTTTAGGAAGCACCAGGAACCGAACCATGGACCTCCCATGTGGTAGGCAGCTCAGTCACCTGAGCCACATCCGCTTCCCTGCAGTTAGTTTTAGAAGTGAATGTGGTCTTGTGGACTATTCCCTAACTTTCCAGATATTAACAAGTTTAAAGTAAAAATGTGGAATTCCAGAACCTAAACTAATGTAGAAACCTCACTTAAGCAGAAAATGCTTGATAAAGTAAAAGAAAAAATGTGAATAAATAGGTGAGCCCATGTGAAAGAAAGGAAAATGCTCTGATGACAGAAAGGGAATATAAAGCAAGAGTAATGAGCACCTGAGCTGAAACCACAGTGGCCTGGGAGGAACCACCGAATTCCAATACAGGTCCAAACAGCCAGAGAGCTAGAAACTGGCAAAAGCTAGAAACCTGAAAGGGCTTCCCAGTCTGGAAAAGGGAACTGAAACAAACTCCATTTGCAGACCCAGGAAGGTTATGTGCACTAGACTCAAAGTGGAGATGGGGAGAGGATCCTCTCCAATGAGAAAAGAAATAAACATAAAAATTAGTCTATCTAGATTTCATAAGAGGCTCCCTCACTGTGATCTATTGAGAGCCAACCCTCAACAAAAGGGTTTGAAAGAAAAAAATTTTTTAACAAAATTAAAAATTATAATTAGTCTACACCACAATGAACTTCTGGTTGACCAAGATGGTGGCTTAAGATGTTCCAAGGTGCCATTCCCCCATAGAATCTTTGAACACTAGCAAAAATTGGCAGAACCTCAAACTCTATACAACAGTTAAAGGGTTGCAGTAACTGGGTGAGTGCTGAATCAAGAAAATGCAGCTTTCAAAAATGGTAGGTGGAGGGAAGCAAATGTGGCTCAAGCAATTGGGCTCCCGTCTACCATATAGGAGGTCCAGGGTTTGATTCCCAGGGCATCCTGGGGCAAGCTGGCCTGCACAGTAAGTTGGCCCAAGTGGAGTGCTGGCTCATGCAGAGTGCTGGCCTGTGCAGGAGTGCTGGCCTGCACGGAGAGCTGGTGCAGCAAGATGACGCAACAAAAAGAGAAACAGAAGAGAGACAATAAGAGACGCAGCAGACCAGGGAGCTGAGGTGGTGCAAAAGATTGAGCACCTCTCTCCCACTCCGGAAGGTCCCAGGATCAGTTCCTGGTGCTGCCTAAAGAGAAGACAAGCAGACACAGAAGAGCACACAGAGAGCGCAAAACAATGGGGGTGGGGGGAGAAATAAATAAATAAATCTTAAAAAAAAAAAACGTAGGTGGGAAATGGATGTGGCTCAAGCAGTTGGGTGCCTGCCTACCACTTGGGAGGTCCTGGGTTCAGTTCCTGATGCCTCCTCAAAAAAGAAGAGGAGCAGACACAGAGAAAGCAAACAGTGAACAGAGAGGAGACAGCAAGCACAAACCATGAAGTGGGGGGAGAAATAAAGAAATAAATCTTAAAAAAAAATGGTAGGAGAAGCTTTTGGTATATAAAGAAATAAAGACTGCAAGTAAAGGTAACCATATGGGTAATTATAAATGCCAGTACTATTGTATTATATTTTTTGGTATGTTAACTCCACTTTCTACTTCACACAGGTTCTAAAATGCAAACACATAAAAAGTAATATTTCCTGGGACACAGAACAGAGTGGAGGAGAAAACGGATCTGAGAGGCAAATGGAAAACATTAAACATCCCTTAAGACTCACAATCCCACTTTGAGATACTGCCACATATGCATAAAGGACATGGGAAAATATGATCTGGCAGCATTGTTTTTAGTTAACTATAAATTGTGGGGAAAACCTGAAAATTCATCAATAAGGAGCTAGATAAATGGAGTTATATTCATTTGTTAGATCACAGTACAGCTGTTTAAATAAATGAACTGGAGAGATACACACACATATTTATCATATCGGAAGATACCTGCACTATGATATGTATGAAAGTATTTAAAACAAACAGAAAAATCAATTGTTATATATCATTTATACTTACATATATAGTATAAGTATAAAAACATGAATAAAAGGATACATGAAATCAAAGAGACCAAAATCATGATGGTAGTTTCTTCTGGTGAAAAGAAAAGGGAATGATATTGGGGAAGATGGAAAAATGGGCCCACAACTATATTGTTTACTTTAAAAATATATGACATAAAAGTCTATTAAAATAAATATATAACATAAGGTAGTGATAACTGCTATAAAGATAAAAAAGGCAAAGGAGGGATAGAGAATGATGGTTTTAGATAGAGTGATTAGGAAAAGCCCTTCTGGGAAAGTGACATTGGAGCAGAGACCCAAATGAAATATGCAAATATCCAGGGATACATACTCCAGGCCCAAAAAAAAAAGTAATGATAAATCTATGGTTTAATATGTATAATACATAAAGATATAATTTGTAACAAATACAACAAAAGTTGAGGAGGACAGAAGGGTATAGGCACAGTGTTTATGTATGCTATTGAAGTTAAGTTGGTATCAAATCAAATGAGATTGTTACAGATTTAGAATGTTAAATTTAAGCCCCATGGTAACCATAAAGAAAACATCTGGAAAATATATACAGAAGGAAATGAGGAAGGACTCAAAATGGCACATTACCAAAAAAATTAAACAAATATGAAAGTAGGCATTAATGGAAGAATTGAGGGACAAAAAGGTATAATACTTAAAAGGCTAAATAGCAAAATGGTACAAAAAAGTCCTAATAGACATCTGCACACCTATGTTCATAATTCATGACTGCCAGAAGCTGGAAACAACCCAGGAGTCCATCACTGATGAATGGATAAACAAACTGTGGTTTATTCACATGATGGATATTATGCAGCTATAAGAAGAAATGAAGTTGTAAAGCATATGACAACATGGATGAACCTGGAGGACATCATGTTGAGTGAAGCAAGCCAGACACAAAAGGACAAATACTGTATGACTGCACTACTATGAACTAAATATATTGTGTAACATATTTTATGATTCCATGTATAAAAAATGTAAACATAAATCAATTTATAAAGATGAAATTTGATTAGTGGTTATGCAGGGCTAGGGAAGGCATGCTAAGGGGTGTGGAGTTTTTCTTTTTGGAGTAATGAAATAATTCTAAATTTTTTTGTGATAATGAATATACAACATTGTGATTATACTAAAAGCCACTGATTTTACACTTTAGATAGATCATATGGTATGTCAATATATCTCAATAAAACTGCTCAATAAATAAATAATTGTACAAGGAAAGGAAAAAAAAAAGAAAGTCCTGCAATATCAGTATTTACTTTAAATGAAAATGGATTAAACTTTCCAGTTAAGAGGCAGAGATTGCCAGAATGGAAGATAAAGCATGATCCAACTAATATGCTATTTACAAAAGACTCACCTTAAATTCAAAAACACAAGTATGTTGAAAGAGAATGGATGGAAAAAAATATATACCATACAAACAATAACCAAAAGAGTACTGGAGAAGCTATACTAATATCAGATAAAATAAACTTCAATTCAAAAACTGTAATGAGGGGGAAAGACAATCACTATATACTAATCAAGAGATCAATCAAAAAGAAGACTCAAGAATTATAAATATATATGGACCTAACACCAGATCCCCAAAATCTATGAAGCAAATATTGACAGTTTTGCAGGGAGAAACAGACAGTTCTACGTTAATAGGAGACTTCAAATATGACGCTTTCGATAAACCACATGTTAAGTCACAAAACAAGTCTCAATAAATTAAAACATATTGAAATCACACAATGTGTCTTCTCTGACCACAATGGAATGAAGCTAGAAATCAATAACAGAGGAAAAATGGAAAATTCACAAATATGTGAAAATTGAACAATACAACCTTAAACAACCAATGGGTCAAGGAAGAAATCACAAGGGAAATTAGAAAATCTCTTGAGGAGAATGAAAACAAAAACACAACATACCAAAAACTTATGGGACGTAGCAAAGACAGTGCTGAGAGGGAAATTTATAGCTCTAAATGCTTAAATTTAATAAAAGAAGAAAGACCTCAAACCAGAGACCTAACCTCACAACTAGAGAATCTAGAAAAGGAAGAACAAACTAAACCCAAAGTAAACAGAAGGAAGGAAATAACAAAGGTTAGAACAGAGTTAAAGGAAATAGATAATTTTTTAAAAAGTAGAGAGAATAATCAACAAAACCAAAGGTCAGTTCTTTGAAAAGATCAATAAAATTGACAAACCTTTAGCTAGATTG
>JAQZBX010112191.1:0-10216 GCA_029593785.1 Cabassous unicinctus
GGGGCTCCATCGACCGAGCCACTCCCGCTTCCCATTAAGCTGCTTTTATATGCACTTAAGTTACAAAGTTATAACATTGTCTCTCAACTTCAGTGTGGTTAACAAGTATATATAAGTATATATGCCAACATGTAGATACACACGCAATATGCAAATGCTATAAACATAATAATGGATATAGGAATAAAATGAAAATGATCACCATGGAGGAAGATAATTGAAGGCAAGTTTCATGGAGGAAAGAGGATGAGCTGGAGCCAGGGAAAGTAAATGAGTGTCATATCCTCTGGAATCAGATAACAATGAGAGTGCTAAGTAGATCAGGCCTGCCTCACACTTGCTAGCTTGGTCGTAAGGAGAGCTGTAATTGTTCAGTGTGCCTTGGTTAAAGAAAGGTGGAGTGTGTGCTATCCTTAAGAATGGGCAGGACTTAAGATAAATAAAGGAGAAAGGTATCCCAGGGAAGTAACAAACAAAGCAACAGTAGTAGTATTACATCTGGGATATTCAGGGTACAAAAAACAGGCAATTTTGACTAGAGAAGAGTGTTCACAGGGAGGACAGTCTGAGAGAGAGACTGAGGAGGGAAAAAGGTACGCAATAAGGAAAAATTCTATATGTAATCTAATACAACTATGTTTTCTTTTAACTTTTATTCAAATGATATTTACTGGGGCTTTTTTCTGTTCTCTTCTGAAGAGAATCTGGAACATATATATAAAATACATATAAATGGAAGAAAACAAGTGAACCAGAGAGATGCTGTTTCATGTTTTCACCCACAATTTTTATTTAAACATACCCCCCCACATATTTTTTATGAAAGTGGTACTATATTACACATGCTTCCTTTTAGGTTTCTTTTTTGATTAACAGTCTATCATGGACCTATACCAGATCATTTAATCATCTTTTATAACATGATTTTTAATAGCAGCATATTACTCTACTGAATGAATGCAATTTCTTTAATTCCTGCTGCACATTAATATTTTCTTTCATTTTTATTTATTAAAATGTTTTGATAAAGCTCTTTATATTCAAATCTGCAGGCTTCTCTGATAAATTATGACAAGTGAAATTACTGTAACTAAAGGATATAAGCTTTCCTTAAAGCTTTTGAAATACTATGGCCAGGTTATCCTTCAAAATTGTTCTACCAATTTCCACTTTTACTAATAATATATTGAACATTAAGTGATAGTGGTATTACCCATGATTCTAAACATTTTTTCAATTTTATAGAAAAGAATATCATTATTAGTTTTGTTCACTGAAAACACATTTTTCATATTTTATGACAACTTCTATGTATTATTTTAAGAACTATTTGCCTCTAATGAGATTTTATTAATTTGTAAGAACTAATTATATATTAAAGATATTGAATCTAGTTTGTCATATTTTTGCCAACATTTCTTGGTTTGTTACCTGCCTTTTAATTTCATTTAAGCTGATGGACATACATAAGTTTTAAATTTTCATGTAGTTAAGTCTATCAATCTTTCCCTTTAAAGTTTGTTTTTTGTTTGCTTTTTATTTATTTATTTTTAGGAGGTAATGGGGATTGAACCTGGGATCTCATACATGGAAAGTAGGCACTCAATCACTGGGCCTGCTTTGAGTTCTAAAATGGGTTTATTAAAGAATGCTCTTAGGAAAGTAACAACTTGACTTGTCATTTAAAAAAAGCTGTTTCTTCATGCTGTATAATAAAGGTAATTAAGAGGCTACAGAGTTATAAGCTCCTTTCCACTGGAATTCTCTGACAGGAGAGCACAGTGTAGTCATTTCTGCATTGCTAGAATAAATTAAAAAGTCTCTTCTATGCTTCTCTTCAAAAAGTGATAAATAATAACAGAAGATGGCATAAAAAAGCCAAGTTTTTCCTATTCATTCTGCAGTACTGGAGCCAGTATTTTTACCATCACTTTATCCATATTAATAAGCTCAGTCACCTCTTTGAATTCAACATCATCCAATATGAAAGTCCACACATGTTGCAGAATCTGTACTTTAGAGTCCCTGTTCTTGAGCCAATGCTGAATTTATAGCCTTATCAAAACTGAAGTAGAATATGAAAGGCAAGTTGGCGGGTGATCAACTGAGATTGTATGTGCTCATCTAGGCTCTCCTGAAGACTGTCCCAAAGTGGTATTTCTGTATAACTGATATGCCATGGCTTTGGAGGAAAAAATGTTTTTTCTTATTCAGGCTTGCACTGATGTCCTGTGGAGAAGGTGCTTCCCACTGCAGAGTGGACAGAAGCTGCGCAGAGGGTACTCCTTCTCTGACCACCTCTTTAGCAGCCAGAGAAGAGTGGTTTCCCTTTTATATTTAAGTTTTTAGTACACAAAATATTTTCACTAGGTATGAAAGATGGAGCTACTTTAATTTCTTTCCAAGTTACCCAAACACTGCTTATTAAAAATTCTAATCTTTCAAGTAAATTTTTAAATGTCACCTTTTATAACATTTATTAAATTATTTTACATATTAAGGCTTATTACTAGGCTTGTTATTGCATTTCAATGATTTGTCAATAACCCAAGCATTTTTTAAAAAAGATTATTTTATCAGTAATTGGTAGTAAGCATTTGGAGTAGGGGTGGCTGGTACAGACTAATGGTAGGTTAGGATGCATGAGTTTTAACAACTATAAAGTGAAGTCCTAAATTAAACCAGAAGCAATAACAGAAGAAAGGTTAAGAAAATTATGAGACATAACATGAGTCTTTCTTTTGAAAATCTCCTATCTTATGAGTCCTCTCAACAGAAGATCCCAGGGACAGTAGGAATTGTTAGCACTTCAATACAGGGAAAGTTAAACAATGAAAACAAGTATCCAATTTCGCTAATCCAATCAAGAAGCATACAAGTCTCCTGATGGCCAGTCACTTTTATCACTTGTATTAACCAGGTATCAAGGCTGATTGTGAAGAAACGATAATGTACCAAATTCAGTTGATGATTGGTAATGCCTTACCAATAAGGGGTGCCAATGAAAGATTTTCTCTTTGCAATGGTAGCTGTTATTTTTGCAGCCACACCAAAGTCAGCTGGTGGGGAAAAAAAAAAAAAATTAGTTCTCAATAAAACAAACATTTCTAATTTCTTTTTCAGCCATGGCACCAATAATTCAGACATGAATGATAGGGATATGTACATAAATTGAATACTTAAATCTCCTCTTGGTTGGTTCATGACATAATCATTAAAAGAAAAGAGTTTATTGATATTTTACTAGAACGGAAGCACTTTATTAGGAACAAAAGTTACTAAAAATATTTTTATTACAAGCACATTGAAGTTAATTTGGAAAAACAAGCAAAAACAAAACAAAATACATGGTGAAAACACCCACCTGGATTCCTTTTATCTTAACACAACTAAGTAAGCATTTTAATGCTTTTAGGGAAAAAAAAATGCCTTTTTTTCCTATGTGTAACTTTTTGTTGATGTTGTTAAACATGGTTATAAAAGACTAAATACCCATACAGTTCATTGGCCATTTAACATGCTAGGGGATTTTCTTCTTACATATCGTTCTTAACTACTAACTTTGATGACTGAATAAAATTCTATAAGAGCATTTATCACAGTTTAACAATTTTTCAATTGCTAGATCTATGCCTGCATTTTATTTTCTATTGTAAATAATGCTTTAATTAATACCTCAATGAGTGAAAATGGTTTTTCATTCTTTAAACTTAATTTCCTTATACTATCTCAGTAATAGAATTACTAGGTCAAAAAAATGAACATTATTGTGGCTCTTGATATGATTATTAAATGCATACTTCACTTATACAATGATAATTCTCATATAAAATTTTAGTCAAAGTCTTTGGAAAGAATTTTAGGAACTTGAAATAACATACCTAATTTTACATCACCATGGTCTGTCAATAAAATATTTGCACCCTAAAACACAAATACAAACAATATAAATTAGCATCAAAAAATTTCTTCAAATTAAATTAGCAATGTAAACATAACAAGTAAACTTACTTTGATATCTCTATGCATTTTGCCTTTAGTATGCAAATAAGCAAGACCCTGAAGTTTAAAAAAAAAAAAGTATGCATTAGCAAAACCACACATTTTGTAATTAAATTCTAATTGAATAAGAAAGTCTAGAAAGTCAGTGTTTTTATTAGGGGGGGAAGGACCAAGACAGTTTTTTTTTTTTTAAATTAATCAATGCTTATTATATCTTAAAAGATTTCTAATTCATTTTCTGGTAAAAGGCAAAAATATTTTATTAAAACATCTTTTTCTACAGCACGAAAAAATTCCATCACATTTAGAAATTTGCTATCAATGTTGCCTTTTATCTTTCATATATGATGTCTTTTTGCTCTGGCTGTGTTTAAGATTCTCTCTTGAGCAAATGAACAATGTGATTATGCAATGCTTTAGTGTGGCTTTATGCATGTTTCTTGTGCCTGGGATTCACTGAGCTCTTTGGATCTATGGATTTATAGTTTTCACCAAATCTGGAAACTTTTCAGCTATTTTTCCAATCATTGTTTCTATTTCCTTTTCCTCACCTTTCCTTCAGAGACACCAATTTCATACACAGGTCACTTTCATTTGTCCCACAGCTTAATGAGGATCTTTTCAATTTTTAAAAATTCTTTTTTTGGTGTGTGATTTATTTTGGATACTTTTCACTTATGCTGTCTTTGAGTTCATTAAAACTTTCTTTTGCAATATCTAACCTGACGTTAATCCTGTCCAGCATTATTCCTCCATGAAACACTGTGGTTTTCATCCGAGAAGTATAATTGGGCATTTTGTTTCTAACATGTCTCTACTTAATTTGTTGAATATCCTGAATATAATTATTACAGTTAAGTACCTTGACAAAACTGTAATTTACACCATTTCCAGACAATTTTCATCGTAGCAAATCAAAATTCATACTCATTTAGCATAACACCCCACCCTACCCCCAACCCTGGTAACCACTACTCTGCTTTCTGTCTCTGAATTTTCTTACCCTCAGTATGTCAAAGGAGAAATCATACAATATTTGCCCTTTTTGGGCCTGGCTTATTTCACTCAACAGGATGTCTTCAAGGTTCAAGCAAGTTGTAACACGTACCAGTACTTCACATCTTTTTACGGCGAATGATACTCTGTTGTATGGATATACCACATTTTAAAAAATCCATTCATTAGTTTATGAACATTTTGGGTTGTCCCACCTTTGACTATTACACATCATGATGCTATACAAGTTTTCATGTGAATATATGCTTCCCTTTCTCTTGGGTATTTATCGAGGAGTAGAAGTGCCCGGTCATATAATAATTCCATGTTTAACTTTCTGAGAAACTGCCAAACTGTTTTTCCACAGTGACTGCAACATTTTACACTCCCATCAACAATGTATGAGAGTTCCTATTTTTCTTCATCCAAACCAACACTTACTATTTTTGGTTTTTTAAGTAATAGCTATCCTAGTGGGTGTGAAGTGGTATCTTCTTGTTTTAATTAACATTTTTTGACAGAATACCAAACTACATTTACTGTTTACAGTAGTAAAGGACAACAAATAATGTACAAATTGGTGAATAAACACAATAGAGTCAACAAAAAGTCCCACCCTAGCCCTGTACAGCAAAATGCCAAGGAAATGGGGACATTTTCAGCAAGATTTCAAGCATGTAAGAGATGATCGGTCATGGTCCAACCATTCAGGTAACTACAGAAAAGGAAGAGAATGGTCATCAGGCAGCAAAGGATCCTGACTAAAGGACAACAGGCGGAACTATGGAAAATTTTAATTGGCAGAGATCCCAAAATATTTCACAGAACTGAAATCACCATACCAACACATAAATTCAATGTTTGGAAAGTCATGTATTCTTGTCACATTCTTCATAACGTCCTTCATAGTAACAAAGTTTTCAATTTTGATGAATGAAGTGCATCAATTTTTTTATTTTATTGCTCGTACTTTTGATGTAAAATCTAAAAATCCATTGCAATTACTTCATTACTGCCCCCTTTTTGGTATTTATTGCTTTTTTGTACTGCGCCATTTTGAGTCCCTTTTCTTTTTGCTATACAGTAATTTTAGATTATTTTCTTAGTGGTCATCTTTGCAATTACAATCAACATCTTAAACTAATAACAACATGGTTTCTATAGTATAAAAACTCTTCTCCTATATATCTCCTTCCCATCTTTATATTATTATTGCCTCTGATTACATCTTTATATGCCCATTAACATAGACTTAAAATTTTATTTTATACATTTGCCTATCAAGTCTTAGAAGGGGTGAAAAATGTTACAAAACAAAAGTACAATAATACAAGGAAATATATTTACCTATACCAATGTTCTTTATTTCTTCTTATGGCTTCGAATTACTGTATTTCCTTTATGTCCTTTTATTAGATTGAAGGACTCACTTTAGCATTTCTTGTACTGCAGGTCTTCTGGGAATGAAACTCCCAGCTTTTGTTTATTTGTAAATGTCTTCATTTCTCCTTCATTTTGGAAAGATAATTTTGTGGAATATAGAAATCTTGGTTGACAGTTTTTTTTCTTTAAGGACTTTAAATATGATACCCCACTGACTTATGACCTCTCTGGTTTCTGATGAGAAATCACTGTTAAGCTTATTGGGGATTCCTCATATGTGACAAGCTGCTTCTTTCTTGCTGCTTCCAAAATCCTTCATCTTTGGATTTTGACAATTTCCCTGTAATATGTCTTGGTGTAGATCTCTTAGTCTATCTTGCTTGGAGTTCATTGAGCTTCCTGGATGTATATATTCATGTCTTTCAACAGATTTGGGAAACTGTCGGTCATCATTTCCTCATAACTTATTCTGCCTCCTTTTATCTTTCTTGTCCTTCTGAGACTCTAAAAATGTTTATATTAGTAAGTTTGATGGTGTCCCATAGGTCCCTCAGGTTCTGTCCATTTTTCTTCATTATTTTTCCTTTCTGCTCCTAACAGTAGATAATTTGAATTGTCTTATATTCAAGTTTGCTGATCCTTCCACCTGTTTAAATTTGCGGTTGAATACATTACTGCCTTTTTAATTTTAATTACCGCACTCTGAATCTCCAAAATGTATGTTTGTATCCATTTTATAATTTCCATCCCTTTATTTTATCCAAACAATAATTTACTAATTTCCTTTAATTCTTTGTATATGGATTCCCTTAGCTCACCGAACATAAAGACAGTTGACTTAAAGTCTTCGGTGAACTAAAGGATGCACTTCATCAAAATTGAAAACTCTGTTACTATGAAGGATGTTATGAAGAAAGTGACATTATGAAGAATGTGACAAGAATACATGGCTTTCCAAACATATACTGAATTTATGTACTGAATATAAGAACTGAAACTGAAACGGTGATTTCAGTTCTTCTAATAGTTTTTTGACTATTTTTATCTAACATTATAATAGCTACACCATTTGTCTTTTGGTTACTATTTTTTCCATTCTTTTACTTTCAATCTATTACTGTCTCTGGGTCTAAGATGAGTCTCTTTTAAAAAAACAACATATAGTTGGATCATGCTTTTTCATACATTCTGCCAATCTGTGTCTTTTGACTGGTGAGTTTAATCCATTAAAATTCAATGTGGGAAGCAGATGTGGATCAAATGATTTGAGCTCTTGCCTACTACACGGCATGTCCCAGGTTGGTTCCCGGTGCCTCCTAAAGAAGATGAGCAAGACAGTGAGCTGATGTGATGGATTGGTGTGGTGAGTTGATGCAACAAGATGACACAACAGGAGACACAAGGAGGAAAACATAATGAGAGACACAACAAAGCAGGGAGTGGAGGCAGCTCAAGTGATTAGGCACCTCCCTCCCACATGGGAGGCCCCAGGTTCGGTTCCTGGTGCCTCCTAAAAGGAAGACGAGCATACAACCAATAGACACAGTGAGTGCAAACAACGAGGGTGGGTGGAGAGAAATAAATAAAATAAATCTTAAAAAAAAATTTCAATGTTATTACTGATATGGCAGGACTTACCTCAGCTATTTTGTCCTTTTTTATATATCTTTTTTATCTCTTTTCCTTTATTGATCTTTTGTGATGTAACTGATTGATCCTTCTCTCATTTTTGTTTCTGTGTACTTTAAAAATATTTTCTTTGTGGTTACACTGGGGTTTATATTAAAATACCCAAGTCTATAACCTACTAGTTTAGAATGATACGAAATTATATTCAATAGCATACACATACTCTGCTACCATATCCCTCTGTTTCCTCTCTTTATGTTGTTTTTGTCACGTTACCTCTTTACATTTCATGAAACCATTACAGGAAATACGGTTATTTCTTATCTCACTCTATTCTAACTGATAGGAACTAAAGAGTTATACTGAAAACCCAGTACTATTGAGTTTTTAATTTACCCACAGTTACCTTTACTGAAGGTCTTCACCTCTTTATACTACTCTAAGCCACTCTCTACAGTCAACATGAACTTGTATTTCTTGTAGGACAGGTCTTTTGATGATGAACTCTCAATTTTTGTTTATCTGTGAATGTTTTCAATTCTCACTCATTTTTGAAGGACAGTTTTCCTGGATAGAGGCAGTTTTCCTTTTTTCAGTCATACCACTGCCTTCTTGCCTCCATGGTTTCTTACGAGGAATCGACACTAAGTCTTATTGAGTATACCCTGTTATGTGACAAACTGTTTTTCTCTTACTGCCTTCAGAATTCTCTCTTTATCTTAGCCATTTGACACATTGATTAGTATGTGTTTTGGAGAAGTCTATTAGAATTTATACTGTTTGACATATGCAGCACTTCTTGGACATGTATATTTGTGTCTTTCCTAAGAGTTGGGAAATTTTCAGCCATTATTTCCTCAAATATTCTCTCTGTCCCCTTTCCCTTCTCTTTTCTTTCTGGGACTCCCATGACACACATATTGGTTGACTTTATGCTGTTCCACAGGTTCCTTAGGCTCTGATAATTTCTTTCTAGTCTTTTCTTTATCTGTTCTTCTGACTGTATGATTTCAGTCGTATTGTTTTCTAGTTTGCTGATTCTTTCTTCTGCCTGTTCAAATCTAATGCTGTATAGCTCTAGTGTATTTTCAATATCCATTATTGTGTTTTTCATCTCCATCAGATCTGTTGTTTTTTAAGCTTTCTAATTCTTTTCTTTGTTCGTACAATGTCTTAATACCCTTTAGCTCTATATACACATTTAGTTTGTTTCTATCCATATTTTCCTTCAACTCCTTTAATTAATTTAGGAAATTTGTTTGAACTTCTATGATTAGTTGTTCCAATGTCTGTGTTTCTTCTGAAGCCTTTATTCCCTTGAATGAATCATATATTCCTGTTTCTTAGCATACCTTGTGATTTTTTTGCTAATGTCTGGGATTTGATTATTTTGATGTGCTAACTCTGAAAGCCAGTGTCTCCATCTTGCCTAGGGTTTTATTGTAGATTGGATGTGTGTTAAGGCTCTTCAACATTTGGTCCAGCTTATACTAAACCTTTACAATAGACTTGTTTATTCAGATTTTCTCAGGTCTTATGTCTCCATCTCTTGCCCTAGACATGCTGTGCTGTTCCTCCTGGAGAACAGCCTCCTGGACTGTTTGTTTTTGTGCCAGTGTTCCTTCCTAGAGGCTATGATTTGCTCAGTTGCTCTCCCCCACATTCAGTGCCCATTTTCCTCTACAGCTTTCAGTCTTGGAGTCTGCCCTGCCTTACGTGATTGCCAGCCATTCAAAGACGCAATTCAGTTTTTCTCTTTTTCTGTGTGGATCTGCTGCCTCAGGTAACTTCCGTGTTAGGGTATTATGTCCCAGGGAACCAGATGGGGTCATTGTTAATAAATGTCCATTTCTTTTTCTGTTAGGGTGCACCAGCAATTACAGACCAGATTGGGTGTATACGATGACATCATTTCTGCTGCAGGTCTCTTGTTTCACGGGGACCATTTTATATGTATGTGCTCCTAACTGGAGGTCCACACCCTGGGTTTATGTGGCGTTGGGTCCTTGTGCTTGAATGTGAATGGAGCTCTAAGTTGCTGCCCTGAGTGACTCTGTGGTTTGTAACCATGGCAGGAGTTGCCTGGGCTGGAGTGCTGCCTTTGTGTGACTCTTAAGCTTTGAAGGACTGAGTGTGGGGGAAGGGTCTGGACTGGCAAGTCCGAAATGCAGATCTTCTACTTTCTTTTTTGGTGGGCTCTTTTTTT
>JAQZBX010112192.1:0-10240 GCA_029593785.1 Cabassous unicinctus
AAAACTACAAGACCTGCCTGGCAGCAGAAACTGTGGGAAGAAGCAGAGAGAAGGCAAGAGGCTTGCGAGGCCCTGAACACTGAGGAGGCCCCAGACGGCTCACGGGTAGTGGCGGAGAGCTTGGCAGGCCACTGTGAGAAAAGCAGGAGGAAATGCGAGGGGGCCTCGGGGGCTCCAATTTGCCAGTGAGTGCAAATATCGAGAAATTAGACTTTAAAGAAAAAAGATCCTTTGGGCATCTAAGCAAAAGGACCAAACCACTGGGAGGGAAAGGAATTTATACTATCATCAGATTGCAATGTTTTATGCCAAAACATAATGTTGGAATATATTTAAGTTTTCACTGAAAGAAAACATGAGTCAAGGATTTTATATGCAGCCAAACTAGCCTTCAAGCCTGAAGGCTATAGAAGAACTGATATCAACATGCAAGAGCTCGGGCACATTGTTCCCATGTGCCCATACGGAAAAGTGCACCAGAGGATTGTGTCAGAAAACCCAAACGCCTGGAGACACTTTGACATAAGGACTGGTGGTGAGCATTCAATATATATTTGCCTAAAGGACTAAGACTAATTGATAATTAGAAGGGAGACAGGAAAGTACATGATAGCTATAGGATCTGCCAAAATAGATACAATAAAACCATCAAAAAATGGGAGAATATAATTTGCTTATTGATTACCTTACACATATTAACTGGAAATAAAAGGATATTACATCAAACCAGATGCTGGGGGAAAAGAAGGGAAGAGTGAGGAAGAGGTTACACAAGCTAATTTCAAATACTGTTCAAAGTAGGAAACCAACAGACAACAGTCATCCCCCTACACACACAAGAAAGCCAAAGGAATTTTACAAATTCAGTATTGTTAAAGTAATCATTGGAACAGAAATGCAAACTCTCACAACGAAACTAGCTGGATAGATAGAAAGACAGACAGACAGGGAGGGAGGGAGGATGTGGATGGTGAGAAGACACAAACAAACCACATAGTAAAAAAGGGGGGGGGGAGAAGAAAATAGGGTGAAGGGAGAGAAGCAGAGTTTAGACTTCTTTGAATATATGCTGTTTTGTTGATTTGACTTTTGAACTATGTAACTATTTTACATAATTATAAAGTAAAATTAAAATTAAAAAAGCAATCCTTGAAAAAACAAAAGTCAAGTGAAACAGCTATATACCAGGTTGATGGCATAACCACACAGAGATCTGTCCCAAGTGACTTTAAATCAGAGTAATTTCACTGTACATCCTTTGAGGGAATTTATAAAACAAATCGGGAAATGTACACCCTCACTGGATATTCGATGATATGAAGGGATTGTCATTGATTTGGGGGAAGTATGATGATGTCACCAAGGTTATATTTGAAAGGAGCATCCTTGTCTTTTAGAAATATATACTTTATAAACATATAAATATATACTATATAAATATATATATATTTAGATGAAATGAAAAAAAAAACATGTCTCAGAGTTCAAACAATATAAATACTATCCATGTTAGATGATGCAAATCAAGATTTTTTTAACACAGCTCAAGCCTTGTTTTCTGTAAAGCACAATGTCTGTTTACTGCCTTTTTCTCTATAGCATCCTAACCTTAACTGTAACAAGCCCCGTCTCCTTAAAGTTCCAAACAACTCTGACCCTTGTGGATCTCTAGACGAAACATTTCTATAATCCCAGCCCCAGTTATTCCTGATAAACCCATCCCTAGTTAGATCTCAGTGAGGCACGTGAGTACTAGCTTTAAATGACGAAAAAGGTATGGGAAGGTGAAGGACCTGTCCTGAACTTCTGGCCATCTTTCCTTTCTGTTCCTTTCTGGTTTTTCTAAGCCCAGGAGCTAGCCTGTGGTCACAGGCATACCAAAATTAAAATAATTCCTGTACTTAACAATTATAAGAGTTGTACCTAATCCTTAAAGAGCACATACCAGGCGGAGCAGGTGTAGCTCTGTGGTTAAGCGCCTGCTTCTCAGGTATGAGGTCCTGGGTTCAATTACCGGTACCTCCCCCCGCCCCCACACACAAAAAAAGGCACATGCTCATTCAGGAAAAGTAATTTCTAAACCCTTTTTTGTCAATTTTGGCTAATATTTCTTTTATGGTTTCTTTTTAAAACAAAAACCTTCTGCTACACAATTCATTGTATCATGACTTTGTCTGAACACCAGCTCAAAGCTTTGCAATTATCCATTAATCTCTTCCTTCCTATTTCAGTACCAGGTATGAGGAGCGGGTGTAGTCAGTGACTGAGCATCTGCTTCCCATATACGAGGTCCCGGGTTCAATCCCCGGTACTTCCTAAAAAAAAAAAAAATCCACAGGACTGTACAACACAAGCAGTGAACCCTAAATAAACCATCGACTATAGTTAATAGTAGTTATAAAAATGTTCTTTTACCAATTGCAACAAATGTATCACACTAATGCAAGGTATAAATAGGGTGGTATAAGGGGAAAGCACAATATTTTATGCATGATTTTCTGTAAACCTACAACTTCTCTAATTAAAAAAGGAAGCAGCACCAGCAGCACAGAGAAAATAATTATTAGTTCTGCCTGGAGGATTGGGAAGGCTTTAGAGAGGACTTATTTAAGCAAGGTGTGGACACAGTGTTTTCCTGAGCACAGAAGTACACTCAATAATAGAAAATAGCATAAATAATGACTAAGGAAAAAGGGGAGGGCCGAGAAGTGTGTGAAAGTACGCGGCATGTTCCAGAAATGAGAGGCAAGGACTTGCAGGACCAACCAGCCTCATGTCCAGAGGCAAAACTCAGCTGAGCTTCCATCTTTGTCCCCAGGATGAGGTCAGCAGTATCAGCTATTTACTGAATTGCTTTGAGAATTAAAAAATAAATATTTTTAAATGCCTCCCAAAGTGCCTGTCATATTGATGGGCTCAGTAACTGCCAGCTCCCATTGCGCTCCACCTTTTGAGGCTGGGATGTGGGATTCACACCTGTGTGTGATTGGGATGGGAGGGAGGAGGGGTGAAGAAGATGGACGGGCCAGAGTGCGAGGCTTAAAGGCTGTGGACTGCGACCTGCGGCAGCGAGGCGCCCACCGAAGTGCTTCAACAGAAGATTGGGGCTATATCCCCAGTGGCTTGGACTGTCTGCTCAAATCCTGGACTTCTTATTTTTGGACTTCTTGTTAAATGAGAAAAAAATAAACTGATCGTTGGTTTAACAACAACAAAAAAGGGAGGTGGGTGGGCTATATTTTAGAAAGATTATTCTAGTAGGCGGCACAGAGAGGGAGTTTGTTAAAATAATTCAGACAAAACATGAGAAGGGTTTGCGCACCGGCAGTCACATTGGGGATTGAGAATCTAGACTAAACCCAAGAAAATTCTAAGGGTATATTTCTAGGGCTGGACATATGAGTTCGGAGCAATAGGGGGGAGGCAGGAAGCAGACAAGAAGGGGAAAAAAAAATAACAGATATAAAAAAAAACCCTGACATATCAGATTAGAGAACAAGACAACTCCTAATATGATCGAATATTGACTGCGTATCTCTATTCTCGGCAAAAAAAAGAGAGGAAAAATGCAAGGAAAATCGAGAGCCTCCTTAAGCAGATGTTACGTATTTAAAGTGTGCACACGGAATGTGTGCAAGGCCGCGGGCAAGGCAATGCTGATGACTGGGACCGCATCGCCCGGCCCTGCGAACACCCAGCACTCGCCCACAGGCGTCCACGGCGTCACTAGTGCCGCTGCTCTAAGAGAAGAGAAAGGCGGCCGAGGGCAGGCACGGCAGGGGCAGAGTTCAGATCCCACATCCCAGGCCCTTCTCCCCACGCCACAGGGAGGCTCGAGTTAAAGACCGCACAGGCCAGGCCTGAACAAACAGCAGCTGCCTTCCTTTTGCTTTTGCTGCCCCCTGCTGAATGTCACTATACCAGTCTATTTAAACCAAAATCAGGAAAGAAGAAAAGCTTTATCAGTATTTTAATGCAGAAAAGATGCCCTCCTCACAGCCCACAACCATAAATCGCACATCCTACCTTCTTTCACTTTCAGAGTCTACCTTTTGCTGCATAAAACACCTGAGGCCAAAATGTGTTACTCTGGTTCCACAACAATCATATAGTCACGTGTAAAATTTCACTGACTCATAACAATCAAAGTGTCGTTAGTTACATGAGAGCTTCTAATTACCAATTTAAATTTTTATATGAAGTATATGTACACACGTCAATGTTATGTTTTAATTATTCTCAAATATACAGAGGAACAGGGACTAATCTAACAGCTGATCGAGAAACAATTTTTAGGGGAGCTGATTTCATCAGACAGAAGAATAATTGGTGCTTATTTTATCAACTATATTTATCATACAAATTATATTTTAAAGCTAGTGTTGCTTAAGTGGATTAAGTTTTTTCTCCTAGGTGAATTAATTAGATGTGTTCCTGCAGTATTACATAGTTTGTCAATATGGCTAGCAAAACTTTTCCTGTAGATCATATAAATCTAAACTTCAGTTCAACCCCATCCCAACAAGTACAGATTCTAAATTAGAGAAAACTTAACCTGACCTCCCTCTTTTGGTTTCTAAGAACTGCCTTTGATTCTTCTCTGAAGGGTCACTGAACAAGAAAGGTCATGAGAAATATAACCCAGTATACTAAGCCTTGTAATTAAGTCAGAAGGTTCAAAACCTGACATTTCCACTTGTTAGTTGTGTAATCTTAGTCAAGCTATTTGACTGTTCTGCGACCTGTTTCCTTACTGTAAAATGTAGATACAATATCACTTCCTTGGAGCTGCTGAGAAAATTAAATAACAGATACAAAAGCAATCAGCCTGGCCTGGCACATGGCAGAATGCCCGGTACAGGTTAGTTCAGTATGAATGCTTTCTAACTGATGGCTTCAGGTATGCTTTCTCACGTGACCAGTTCATTACACACCTGAAATTTTTCCTTTGGAATGTTCCTCCGGGCTCCTTTTGCTAAAACCAATGCCTCTTCTACCCTACGACTTGCCAGAAGATCCTGTATTTGTTTTTCCAGAGGTAATGGGACCAAGATGTAAACTCCTTTACTTGTGGCGACGATCACCCTTCCTGTAAAGAAATCCATCATTGTTGGAAAGGAAAAACACATATAGCTTCCCCCAAAGCAAATAATTATCTCAATCATTGATCAATTTCATCAGAGCTTTCCCAACACAGAATTCCTACAGAAACCATGAATCATAACGCTTCCCTTTTCTTCTTCCCATACCATCACCTGTCAGAAAAGGACTTAATACTGCATTTCCAAGCTATAAAATAGGCTTTTGGGCCTTTTCTTAAAATCAGGAAATGCTGGTGTGCATATAATAGTTTCAAAATATATAGTCCAATAAGGTTGTAGCAATCAATCATAGAAAATTATCAATAAGAATTATGATATATTTCATTTGAGATTTACAAGGTTCTTTTCACACAAGGTTAGTTTACATAAACTAAGCTTATAATACAATATTCGGAACCATGATGTGGCACTATTTCACATCATCGAAATACCTCCAAATCCTGGTGTTAATTTGTTCATTTCCAACAGTCCTCTAAAGTAACCTGGTCTGTGGCTAACGCTCATCCTCATTTTACTCACGAGACCTTCCACAGACAGTCCACGGAGGAGTTGCAGCTGCAATCCAAAGCCAGCTCCTGCTACTAAGCTTTTCAATTACGCTCTGCCCCCTTCTGGAGAAACTTCTGAAGCTAAGTGTTTCTCGTGTTGCAGAAAGGAATGGGGCGGTCTTTCACTTCTCTCTGAGGGACAGTTCACAAGCTGGCTGAGCCTGTCCCACTCCCTCGTGCTCTCCTTCCACTCCAGTCCCAACACCTGGCTTACCTGAAGCCCTCGTCTTTCCTTGCCTGGGTGGCCACCACATCCTCCTTCCTGGTCTTCCTGCTCCCGTCTCTTGTCTAGACAGTACATCTTCTACATCACTACCAAAGCAATTTTTCTAATACTCAAACCAGCTTCTGTCCCCACTCTGCGCTGGCATCACCTTTTCCAAGAAGCCTCCCCTTGCTCCCACCTAGGGAGGGTTACGTCGTCATCTTCTAGGCTCCATGACACCCTGTGCCCATTTTCACCACTCAGCAGACACAGCTCCCAAATATTATTGTATGTTTGTTATAATAAATGTGTCGGTGCCCCAACTGGAATCTCGCCACTTGATGCGGACTGCATGTCTCAGTGAGTTTCTAGCCTCAGTATGGACAGCAGCACTTGACTCAGGGAAGGCAATGTTTGATGACCCAAAATCTTTGAACAGCAAATGCAATTCATAAATCTAGAGTATATCCTGGTTTGAAGAGCGATCAAAGGCATTCTTAGGACAACTGGGGAAATTTGAATATGGGCAGGATATTGGATGACACTATAGAATTAATGTTAATTTCTCTTAGGAGTGAAAATGGCATTGCGGTTGTGGGAGGAATTGCCCTTCTTAGGAGATGCATGCTGAAGTATTCCAGGATTAAATGTCATGATGTCTTCAACTTGTTTTCAAATGGTTCAGCAAAATGTTAACAATTACTAAATCAAGGCAGATGGCATATGGTGGTTCACTTTATTTTTCCTTCAACTTTTCTGTACATTTGAAAATGTGCATAATAAAGTTTAGGAAAAGTGAAATAAAGCCCTCAACCGGCTTGCCATCACACACAGGATAAAGTCCCTTCCCGGGCTGCTCTGGTCGGCTCTCCAGCCTCACCTTGCACCACAGCCACGCTGAGCTCCAGGTAAGGCCTGAAGCCCGTGTCCCTCTTGTGCAGATGTGCATGCACCTTTCCCTCTGTCTGAAGGTTCTTTCACAACACACCTGCTTGGCTAACTCCGACTCATCCTTAAAGGCTTGGGTCGAACACCACCTCCTTCAGGAGGCCTTCCCTGACGCCGCTGGGAAGTAGTTCCTCCTTTGCGATCCCAGTGGGCTTAATCCATCTCTCTTAAACGACCGTAGCTATTTGTTTAAATGTCCAGCTCCCTATTAGCCCTGGAGTCCCTGACATGCAGAAACGGTATCACACTCACCTGTGTCTCTCCACGCTTAGCACAGTGCCCATTCCCGAGGGGGCCCTTAATAACACTTACGGAAGAAATATCAGCACAAAAGGCTAGACAAGTACACTTTGCCAAGATTTCTAGATAAACGAGTACCTTCAAAGTCCTGCAGGATGTGGCCTTCCTTAAAGGGCAGGGTCTGCTTTTGCTGTTGGTCTAACATGCTGTGGACCGTAATGAATTCATCATCTAGAGCTATGACGTACGGGAAGCAGACGGCTGCCCCAATCACATTCTCTGACCAGTGTACTGGGGCACGTTGGGAGATCCCAGCGACTGTTGCAAACATGCCTAGAAAGATAAACAGAAGGAGTTAGTTGGGACTTCAGATGACTATGGTCCTTTTTCTCTCTAGCTGTGTCTGAATGCAGAAGACTCCCCCCATCAAATTTCCTGGGCAGCCTTATAGTTCAAGAAAGGAAATATAAGATGTTACACACGTGAAGACCCCTATGTGGCTTCACTTTTGTGAAGGGAGCTATCTTACCCAGAATTCATTCCTAATATGTTTACATATACCCACATGAAGGTTTATAAAGCACAAATATGTTTACATATACCCACATGAAGGTTTATAAAGCACATATCCTCACATGGACGGAAAACGTTACTTTCAAACAATTTAAGAAGCTTCATACTTCCATTCATCTTCAGTCTCTCCCACTAGTTTGCATCTCTAAGTTATAGTTTTTCCTTATACAGTTACTCAACAAGTATTAACTGGGCACTACTATGGACAAGGAGCTTTCCTAGGCGCTCTACCAGGAATTCTCAGTGCTCAGAGTTTAAGTCTAATTTTGGCTACACATACTCTATAATACAGGGATAAAACCAATTTTGCAATTCAAGATGGATTGCTGGTGAGCAGGTGTATCTCAGAGGCTGAGCGCCTGCTTTCCAAGTACAAGGTCCCAGGTTCGATCCCCAGTGCCTCCTAAAAACAACAAACAAACAAACGAAAAAACCAACTCAGGGGAGCTGGTGTAGCTCAGTGGTTGAGCACTGGCTTCCCATATATGAGGTCCTGGGTTTAATCCCGGGCCCCAGTACCTGGAGAAAAAAAAAGTTGGATTGCTATTAAGTATTTGTCAATAATAAGTAAATGACAGCTTATCATTTTCATAAAGCACTAAGCTAGCAATATCCAAATAGCTGTATACAGTTCACCAAGGATATTACCAAGCATAGGGCAGAGTGGTAGGGAAGAAAACTAATAAAATCACCTGGCAAAGGCAATCCATTTTAACTTAATTTTCAAACTAGTTGACATAAAACGCCTTTAAAAGCACTGCTGCTGCAGTAGATAAATAGTTTTTACTCTACACAACAGAGAAGGGGAGGCGGGGTGGACAGAGAGAGAGATGTGGAGACCACTTTACGATGGAAAGTATTTAAAATAACCATGAGCAAAATTCCTAAGCTTGAAATCAGTGACCCTGCTAAGTTTTCTGTGGTTACTAAAACTGGAATATACTGAATTTAATCAGGCACAAATATAACCCTTTTCCTCTAAATTGGGCTGCTCTTGAGAATGGGTACCATGTGGCATCTCACGCATAGGTGCGCCCATCTTGCTCCTGCATAGCATATTCTGAGAATCCTGCTACAAAACATACTGTATTTTAATAATTGTTTGGCCCTACTTAACGCTTTAAATACTGGCTCTCTGCATTTTAAGTAGAAGCAATGAGAAACTCTGTCAAGATGACAGAACAAATAGCTTTATGAATGAGAGGGCCTGTGTGTGAGAGAGAGAGAAAAAGAGAGAGAGCGAGAGAGAGAGAGAGAGGGAGTCTGTGACTACCAGCCAGGAGTTACAGTTGCTTAATATGAATAATTCTTTCACATTAAGTGCCTCCCTTTGATCCTTTAACATTTTCAAAATCAATAAATGGACTAACAACTCAATAGAAAAATAGAGGAAAGATATGAATTGACAATTCACAGATGATAAAATGCAAATGGCTAATAAAATATATGATGAGAGTCCCATATCCATTAGTAACCAGAGAAACACAAATTTTAAAAAGAAAAAAAAAAAAAAAATTTACCCATCAGATTGGCTAAGTCTTAGGACTGATAACACCCAGTACTGGTACATTATGAATATATATTTATACTTTAATTCAGTGATTCTATTTTTAAATCTATCCAATGGAAACACACTTCCTAAATTGATATATACAAGGATGGTCATTGCAGCATTTTAAAAAACAGTATAAAATGGAGGATAACATTCCAAAAGAGTATTGTAAGTCACCAGGAACAGAAAAAACCTCATTTAATAAATAAGTACATACAGAAAGAAAACCTACAAATAAGCATATTGTGCATCAATTTAAACTCAATAAACACTTACTAGATGCTACAGAGAGAGCACTGAGTTAGGTACAGGGAAATAAAACAAACCGAGGCATTCAAAGAACTCGCACACGGTGAGGGGGTTAAGGCAAATGCAAAAGTAATCAGCACACAAGAAATGTAAATATAAACTATAATTATCACAAAGAAATACAAACCAAATACAAACCATATACCATAAGAAAGGCATAAAAGGGATATAAGATCAACATACAAAACAGTAGTGTTTCTATACACCAGCAATAAACAATCCAAAAAGGAAATCAAGAAAACAATTCCATTTATAATAGCAACTAAAAGAATAAAATAAAGAATTAAAAGAATAAATTTAACCAAGGATATAAAGGATTTGTACACAGAAAACCACAAACATTGCTGAAAAAAATTAAAGATGACCTAAGTAAATAGAAAGACATTCCGTGTGCATGGACTGGAAGACTTAATACTGTTCAAGTGGCAGCACTGCCTATGGTGGGTTGAAGCTGCATGAACCCCAGAAAAACATGTTCTTAAATTTAAGGCATTCTTTGGGTGTAGGACCTTTTTTTTGAATAAAAACATACATTTCTCAATTAAATGTACTGGATACATATAAATTTTTTTTTGAATCATACAATATGTTACACAAAATATTTGGTTCATAGCAACGGCATCATATAATCTTTGTCCTTTGGTGTCTGGCTTGCTTCGCTCAACATAATGTCCTCCAGGTTCATCCATGTTGCCATATGCTTTATGACTTCATTTTTTCCTACAGCTGCATAATATTCCGTCGTGTGAATAGACCACAGTTT
>JAQZBX010112193.1:0-10217 GCA_029593785.1 Cabassous unicinctus
GTTCTTTTCATGAGTCTTCTCATAAGGACACTAGTCATATTGAACTAATCCAGTTTGGCCTCATTGTCACGAATAACATCTTTTTTTTTTTTTTTTTTTTTAGATTTATTTGTTTATTTCTCCCCACCCTCTTGTTGTTTGCATTTGCTGTGTCTGTTTTTTGTGTGCTGGTTTTCTTTTGAGGAGGCACTGGGAACAGAACTCAGGACCTCCGATGTGGGAGGGAGGCGCCTAATCGCTTGAGCCACCTCTGCTCCCTGCTTTGTTGTGTCTCTCATTACGTTTTTCTCATGTCTCTTGTTGTGTCATCTTTTTGTTTCAGCTTGCCGTGCCTGCCTGCCGCGTCAGCTCACTGTCTTGCTTGTCTTCTTTAGGAGGCACTGGGAACCGAACCTGGGACCTCCCATGTGCTAGGCGGGAGCTCAATCTCTTGAGCCACATCTGCTTCCCTAATAACATCTTTAAATACCCTATTTCCAAATAGAGTCACATTCATGGGACCCAGGGTTAGGACTTGAACATAACTTTTTGTAGGAAACAGTTCAACCCATAACAGAGACTGGACATGGTGTAGACTGAAGCACCTCTGATGCTGGAGATACAAAGTTGAATAAGACAGGTTCCTGCCCTCAAGACACTCACAGTCTAGACGGAGGCCAATGTGGAAACAAACACAGCAAAGAAACAAAAAGGGCCATTTCATACAGAAGCTGCTGTCCCTCGTTTTGCCCATTAGGGAAGAGGCCCGGTTCATCTTGGGAAGTGGTTTTTTTGCACTCACCTGTGGGTGAGAAAGGCCTGGCATGGATGGGTAAGGATGAAGTGGAGAGGAAACCAAAGTTTTGCATCATCAAATGCCAGGAAACTGGCATCTCTAAGGTGAGCGGGGGGTGGGGCTGGAGAGAGGGCCAGCAGGTTAGACCTAGCAAAGAAATCTCTAGGCAAGATAAAGTCTTGTCTAAAAAAACATTGATTTTATGAGTAGGTAATATAGTCACTATTTCAAAATTTAAATGTCCCAAGGTGTATACAAAGGAAAGCCTCTGTCCGCCCCCAGCTTCTCAGGTTTCTAGCTTCTCCTCTGGCTTCCCAGAGACAGTCTAGGCATGTACAGCAAATGTATAGCAAGCTCTTCTCCCTTCCCCCATTCCCTCCTTTTCTTTCACAAATACGTCATTCACAGTATCCTGCACCTAGCGTTGTATTTACTTCAGGTTCCTCCCATATTGATGCAACAAGAGCTTTGTTATTATTATTATTTACTGCTGCACGGTGTTCTGTTGCATATATATACCAGGGTTTATTTATTTAACCGGGCTCCTTTTGTTTGATCTTGATGTTAAAGTGGCTTCCTGCTCTGTGCTATAACTTCCTACCTTACACTTGAAACTTTAGGCAAGTCTGCTGCACAGATGTGGGCCTGGCCAAGCTTAGGGGCAGATGGACACAGAGCAGCCGGGGTCAGTGGGGACGGCTTTGGAAGAGCTCCCCACCCCCAGCCTCCAGCCCTGAGATGCTGGGAAGGGCTCTGCCCTTCCACAGTATGGGTAGGGGGCAAGCCTCCCATTTGGATGCTATAGGGAAGGGTAACTCAAGGAGGCCCAAGGTCTAGGGGTCACCCTTATTTGAGATGTTCAGGTTACTCAAATAACGGCAACATATCGTGCGTAATTAGAAATGCAAATAGTGATAGTACAGGCAGAGTCTCAAGGTCACAGAAGGCTAGAGCTGGAAGGGACCTCAGAGACCACTGAGTCCTACTGCTCAGTCATAATAACATAAACTGCTAGCATTTCTTGAGCCCTCACTCTTTGCCAGGCAGTGTTTCAAGTCTTTTATGTGTATTAAAACTCACTTACTCCCCACACTAACCTTCGAGCTGGATACTATCACTTTCCCCATTTTCGATAAAGAAACTGAGACATAAATGAAATTCACAATGCCTAAATTCACAAAGCTAGCCAGGAGCCTTTGCTCTGAACCTTCTCCTGTATCGCCTTGGGCTGCATACAGGAGAGGAGACTGAACCCAGAGGGGCAGTCGCTCAGCAAGGTGGTGGCAGAGTCAGGGCTGAAACCCAGGACCCCTTAGGATCCCACCTCTGGCCCAGTGCCTCAGTTTACCTGAGGAGCAAGGTGGTGGGTGCGTGATGCCTGGAGAGAGCACGGGTGTGGCTCTGGGCTCTGCGGGGGTGTGGTTTGTTCTGGGTGGTAGTAGTTGGGGCTTGCGGACATGCCAAACGCCTGACATTACAGGTTGGGCCGGGGTGTGTACCGAATGGCCCTACTGTTGATTCATGAGTTGTACCTGACACTCCATTCTCTCACCACTTGTGGCTTGTCCACTTGGTGGCTTTCCTGTAGCCCAAACTGGCTCTTTGTCCTGTCCCCAAGCCCACCAGGTCTCTCCCTACCCATCTCTCATCAATAGCATCACTTTACCTTAAAATCAAGACCCATAATAGTTTTGGGATGAGGGGCATTTACTCAAGAAAACAAAAAAGCCCCATGCAGGTTAGAGCTGTGTTCACGTGCTCCTGGATCACCTGTCAAGTCTAATGGAAGTGACTTGGGGATTGGGGGTGATGGTTCCAGGACACGCTTTCTGACCTCTTCCAGGAAGCCCTGTAGGATGTGGCTCTTTGATGCAAAGGTTCCAGTTCGGCTGTGGAGCGCTGCATACCCCTCTCCCTGCTGGTCCTGGCCCGGGCTTCTGCCTGCAGGTGTGAGTGCACCTGCAGGTCTAGCTCAGACTGAGAGGCAGTTGGTGGAGACCGTGAGATGCGGCAGGGTGGGCTGTAGTGACGGGTGCAGAGATGGGGGAGGTGCCCCACCGGGCAGCCGGCCACCTCCCCTCCTGACTGTCCTCCATGCTCTCCACACTCGTTTTCCTTGCCCATCGACGCTTGCAGTCCGCAGTGTACTCACTCAGGGGTTGTGAGCAACGTGAGCCATTTCAGTGTCCCCAGGCCCTGGCACAGCTCCAGACACTTAGTAGGCGCTCAGAGCCCGTGGAGCTGAGTCAGTCCCCCAGCCCGGCCTTCTTCTGTCCTGGGCGAACACTGTATCCTCTATTCTCTGACCTGGCCCGAATCCCTCCCCTCCTGGCTCCCAGTGGATCTCGTGGTTCCATCCAGTCTGTCTTATCTTTTCTTTTTTAAACCATTTTATTGAGATATAATTCACATACCATACAATTCACCCATTTAAAGTGTACAAGTCAATGGTTTTCAGTATATTTATGGATTTGTGCAACTATGGCCACAATCAGTGTTTGAACATTTTTATCTCTGGCCTGTCTTTTGGCAGTGACCATCCTCCATGGCTTTCAAACACCCGCAGGTTTCCCTCAACTGAAAACACACACACACACATACACACACACACACACACAAAACCCCAAAACTCTCTGTTGACCCTGTGCTGCACTCTCTGGCCATTGTGCAATGTTTTCCTTCTTCCGTGACTAAACCTCTTGAATGAGCAGTTCACACCCACTGCCTTCATTTTTTCAGATTCAATAAACATTTTTAAAAAGCATCTACTAGGTACGATGCCAGAGATTTGCATATAAATCATCTCATTTAATCCTCACAATCACTCAGTGAGCTGGGGATTATTTTGTCCATTTTAGAGGTGAGGAATCCGAGGCAGAGAGAGTGACTTGCCCTAGAGAGGCTTGGCCCCTTAAATGCTGGTCTGAGTGCAGAGTCTGGACTTTTTTATATTGCCTGTTGTCCCTGCAGCAAAGCCAGTGGCACGGTCCAACTGTTGACCCTCTCATTCATCACCTGGGCCCCATGCTTCCAATGACCTTTCTGTTCCAACCAGATTGATGCCCTCCACACGAGGCTCGTTCTCCTCGCTGAGTCTTAGTTGAAGCCGTTCCTTCCACCTGGTGTCCTTTTCCTTCCTCCTTTCTACCTTGGAAAATCTGAAAATCCATTTTTTAAAAAAACCTGGCTCAGATCTACTTTATCCCTGAGAGATCTCCGTATCTCTTGAGCCTACCTCTCTCAAGGCCTATGGCTTGTTTTGTTCCTCATCTAGTAGCTGGGCCTTGTTAATGTTTATGGGTGCAGCTTTGAAGCCTGTGGGGCTCCAGAACCACACTGACACCCCACAGTGCCACCTAGCAGTGTTATGAATGGAGCAGATGCTCAGGAGGTGATCTTCTGGAAGGGAGGGAGGAACGAGGCTTAGAGGAGAGAGGGAGGAAAGAAAAATGGAAGGGAGGGAGGAAGGAAAGGAGTAGAGTATTGTCTGGGGATGATATGGTGGTGGTGATGGTGAGGGCCCCAGGAGATGGGGATGTGAAGGCTTTTTCAACTGCGAAACCTAACTTAAGGGCAGGGTAAAACAGGTCTCTCCTGTGGGACCTCGCATGTGTTAGGTGTGTGGTGACCCACTGGAGGTGGAGGGGGTGGAGCTTGTGCTCCTTCTGGGTGGTGATGTCCCCCCCCCCATTCTTCCTGTACTCAGCACAGGGCCTGACACACAGCAGCCCTCAAAAAATGTTCAGTCATAGGATGAATTTACCTGGAGCTCACCCAAAACTCCCAGGAGGTGTTGTCCCAAAGGCATTCTTAGGACACATACCAGCTCAGTCTCCTCATTCATTCGACAAATATTTATTAGGCACCTGTTATGTGCAAACATAGTTCTAGGTACTTGGGACACAGCAGTGAACAAAACAGACAGAGATGTCTGCTCACAAGGAGCTGACATTCTGGGCGAGAGAGATGATAAACAGGAAAACATGAAAACAAGTAAATTAGAGGGTATGTTAGAGGCCGATAAGGGCTTTGGAAAAAAGAGTCGAGAAGGGTAAGTGGGGAGTACTGGGAATGCTGATGGAGGGGTAGTTACAGAATCAAGTAGTTTGGTCAGGGTTGGCCTAATTGAGAAGTGAGATTTAAGGTTAAAACCCGAAGGAGGTAAAGGCGCGAGCCATGAGGCTATTTGGGGGAAGAGAATTTTTAAGGCAAAGAAAACCACTGGAGCAAAGGCCCTGAGGCAGGAGCATGTTTCAAGCTTCATGTTTTTGAGGAACAGCAAGGAGGCCAGTGTGGCTGGGGTGGGATAAAGGGGAGAGTAGTGGGAAGTGAAGAAGGTGGCTGAGTTCAGATTGGGTAGGCCTTGGAGTGGGATGGGACCCACTGGAGGGCAGCTTGGGTTGAAAAGGGTCAAGTTTGGTCACTGTATGGAGAGTAGAGTGTAGGGTCCAAGGGTTGAAGCAGGGAGACCTGTTAGGAGGTGCTGATAACTTGGTGTGAGCAGTGGAGGTGGCTGGGAGTGGTGCGTTCTGAATGTATTTTGATGGTAGAGCCAACAAGATCTCCTGAGTGGTTGAAGGTGAGATGTAGGAAAGAGTGGCCAAAGAAGGCTCCAAGGCCTCTGGCCTGAGCCTTTGGAAGGAGGAGTTGCCATTAGTTGAGATGGGGAAGCTGTGAGTGAAGCACATTTAGAAGGAAAGCTCAGGGATTTGGATTTGGGCAAGCTGATTTTGAGGTGTCTAGTGGGCATTCAGGTGGAGATGACGCACAGGCAGCTGAACATTGGGTCTGGAATCCCTTGAGCTGCAAACTTAGGCCGTTATATACAATCTGCGCAGGGCTGCCTCTGGGCACTTTCTGAGACCAGAGGGTGCTGTTTCTGTGGACTACGTCTGTGCAGTGCACAATCTGGACCGCTGTATGGGGCAGCCTTGCTTTTGAGGCGTGGTTTCCTCATTTGTGACGTTGGTATGATAACCCTCGTTTTGGGGGCTTGCTGTGGGGATTGAATGAGATAGCAGATGTAAAGCACAGTGCCTGGCACAAAGTAAACACTCAATAAATGATAGTTAAAAAACAAACAAGCAAAAAAATGCCACCAACACAAAAACAAAGAACCAGTGAGGATAGAGGATTGACTTCTTCCAACCAGGCATCAGATGGGATGAGGGGGCATGGGTGGGGGAGGACAGGCTAAGAATGAAGGCTGGGAGCCTTAGGGGTGTGAGTTCATTGTTGAGGGGGACAACAGGAGGGGGAACCACTTGTGGAAGTGGGTGTAGAGGCCACCCAGTTGCAGGTGATGGAAGAGCTCCTTGGGCTATGGTTGAGTGTCCCAGCCAGGCTGGGGAAGAGGAGGAGGAGCGTGTCTGGTTGCCAGGGGACCCTGCTCCTTCATGGTGGTGACAGTAGTAGATACTAACCAGTCCTTGGCTTTGTAAAGCCCAGGGCTTTCAGGAGAGAATCCAGGATTTCCTCGGCTTTTCTCTCAGGTCCAGCACATGGCTTAGTGTGCAGTAAATCTTTAATGAATGTTAGCATCTATCTTTCCCTCCACATCCATAAAAGGTGGCTAAGAAACCTGACTTCCCAGAATTGCTATGAAGATTAATTACATGTAATAGCATATAAGGAAGCGTCTTCACAGCAGAGATCCCATTTAATAACCAGGATAACTAAGTCTCCCATGCATCTGAACACTTGCTCAAGGGCACAGGTAGAGATTTGGGGAGAGATTTGGGGCATGGCAAACCAGTGGGGTGGGAGTGGGAATGGGAGTGGGAGTGGGAGTCCTCAACAAGTTTAGAAAGTGAGCAGGGCAGAGCTTGGCAGAGAGGAGGGAGGGTCTGGCTCCAGGCTGGGCGTGGCTTTGAGAGCAGGTCCAGGAGTGGAATGGGCGTGTTGGATGCAGGAACTAGAGAGTGAGACCCCGAAGCTCCAGGCAGTGAGTAGAGCCAGGGGAGGGTATCCCCACGCAGCCTTCTGCTACCCCTAGAGAAGGAGCAAGCGAATGTTCTGAGGATGTGGAACAGCCCTTGTCTCCCTGGCAGCCTCGCCAGGGCAGTCCCATGCTCCCATTACCCAGATGAGGCTGCATTGGCCTGGGGTGGGTGAGAACCGCGCTCAGGGTTACACAGAGCAGTGATGGAGCCTGGGTTGCAAACCCGCTCTTCATGACTACAAAGGCTGCCGGCTTCCTACTGCACCACAGGGGCGCCTTGACCCCCAGCAGCAGGGGGATGGACAATATCAGATGACCTTTTGATGTTCTTTTCCAGCAGAAACATTCTCTCAATCTCTGCTCCCTGGTCTCCCTCCACACTGGCTGCTGCCTCCTCCCCCTCTCTTCCCTCCTCATTACTCAACCCCTAGTAACCCCACAGACTGTCTGCCAGCTCTTCTGGGTGATGGCTGTGGTTACTCGAAGCCCAGCCTCAGATTAACCCTCTGCTGCCTGCCAACCTCCCTTCCGCCCGCCTGCACGCCGACACGGTGGTGAGGAACCCCCTTCCCTCCCCCTGCCAGCAGCCGCCAGCTAAGGGGCACTTCCCAGAATTAGCCACTGAGCACAGCTGGAGTGGGGCGGGGGGTGGGGTGGTGGAGGAGGCTAACAGCTTCCAGATGTGCCAAGGCTCGAGAGCCTTGGGAGCCTCCAGTCCAGTGGTCTCCTGCTGTGGCTGGGAGGCGGGGATGGGCTGACCCTTGCGTCTAGGACTTCGGAATTGCCAAGGCAGCCTGGGTTGATCCATACTTGGAAACCGTGTGTAAATCCATGTGTTCAGGGTGAGAGGAACCTCCGTGCTGCACCTGCAGGGGCCCCCCAGGAAAATCCCTGCAGCCCAGCTTGCAATCTGTGGCCCATATTCAGCCCAAGCAGTCCCTAATAATATCGATATTAATGTAATGCTAACACTCATAATATCTACCATGCCTATACCATCAGTGGTGGAGGCTGCAGGGCGTAGTGGTTTAGAAGACAGGGTCTGGGTTCACAGTGCTTGGAATCGAATCCCAGCTCAGCCACTTACCAGCTCGGGGCCCTAGGCAAATTGCTCAGCCCCCTTAGCCATAAATGGTTTCTTTTCCATAAGGATATTTTTAGGGTTAAATGAGAATATCATTGTAAAGTGCTTAACCCAGAGCCCCACATGTGGTCAGTCATTGCCATTTAGGAAGCATCTACCTTGTACCAGGTGCTTTCAGAGGCCCTGAAATTTAGCTATGAAGACCCCCATTTTTCTGAGGAGGAAAACAAGGCTCAGAGAGGCTAAGTTATCCTCCAAGGTCAAACAGGTGTTAAATGGCAGGGCTGGGACTTGAACCCAGCCCAACTGGACCCTAAAATCCAGGCTCATTACACTGTACCCCTCCCCATGTGTTTCTTTACCATTCTCCCATCAGTGAGAGAAATGATGACAAGCCTGACTCAGAAATATGGAAACAATTTGGGGTTCAAAGGACCCCTGGAAAGAGAAAGCAAGTCCTTAGGGGACACTGGAACAGGAGATTTTAAGAGCAGGGACGAGCAGGGGCCAGGGCAACCAGAGGTTGGGAGGAGTCCAGGTTGTCCTGGGGTATCCTCAGAGAGTCTCTGGAGCCCCCCATGAGCAAATCCCCAGGGCCTGCTGCTTGCTCTTTCTCTCTCTCTCTGTGTCTCTCTCTGCCAGTTGCTGCTCCCCTTCTGCACGTCTTCTCCTTGGCTGGGGCGGGGCGGTAGAGGGTCTCCAGAATTCCCCTTTGTGGGATGGGCAGGACAGGAGAGCAGGGAGGAGAACCAAGAGTGAGAGGCCGGAGCGGGCCAGCAGGGAGGCTGCCATTGGCCCAGGTCCCAGGGCCCCAGCCTGAGGAGGGAGCTGCCTGCCCCTCACCCTTCCCTCCCCTTGCCCCCCAGGGCTCTTTGGCTGCTGAGCCTGCCAGCTGGGCCCCCGCCAAGTCAAACAGCTGCCAGGGGGAGAGGAAGAAGCATTTCCGAGCAGAGAGGCCCCTATGGGCTCCAGCTCAAGCCTAGAATCCCCCTTTCTCACTGCCAAGTGAAGAGGGGAATCTGTGCTCACGCACACAGGCGTCGCACACGGGCAGCCCGAGCAGCAAGCCCAGAGGACCTGGGATGCTGCAGGGGTGAAGGGCATGGTCTGGGAGCAGGCTTGGGCAGGGATAGAAGAGCAGGGTAGAAGAGCAGGACGGTGCCAGGTGATTGGTGGTTCAATTACCAATTGGTGGTTGGCTGGCTCGGAGGCTGGGGTGGGGGTGGGAGTAGTGGGTTGAATAGTGTCCCCCAAATTCATCTCCCCCTGGAACTTCAGAATATGACTTTATTGGGAAATACAGTCTTTGCAGACGTAATTAAGGCAAGGCTCGAGATGCCATCATACTGCCTTACTGTGGGCCCTAAATCCAATGAAGGTATCCACAGAGATACAGAGAAGGGCATGTGAAGACAGAGACAGACTGTGGAGCCCCAAGTCAACGAACACATCAAGCCACCAGAAGCTGGAAGAGGCAAGGAAGGATTCTTCCCTTGGGAGAACACCCCTGAAGACAAATTGATTTTGGACTTCTGGCTACTAGAACTGTGAGAAAATACATTTCCCCGAGTTTGTGATAATTTGTTATAGCAACCCTGGGAAACCAATACAGCAGGGCACATGGCAAAGGGGTAAGGAGGCAGAGGTGACCAGGTGGGGTTTGATAAGGAAGGCTTGGAAAACAGAACAAAAAATATCCATCATTTATCATGCCACTACTCTGTGCCAGGTACTTTACAGATATTTATCTCAATTCTCACAACAAGCCTACCAGTAAGAATTATTATTCCTATTTAAAGATAAGGTTCAAAACCAAGTTTACTCCATTTAGCTGGGATTCCAATACAGAACCCTCTGTCTCCTAAACCTGGCCTCATTTCACCTTCTTTTAAGGGAAACCTCAGCAGATTCCAGGTCAGATGACATGTGATTTAAGTTGGAAGGAAGGTCTCCTGAGGTTCAGGAGGACAACACCTTATGCATTCACTGGGGAAATGGGGAAGGAGTCATTGCCCCCATTTCTCTGGGGACCTACTCTGATCGGATGCCCTGGACAACCTCTGCTCACTACATTCCTGTAGTCCTCAAGGACACGGAATGGTCTATTCACACCCCTGACGTGCGATCCTTAGAGAAGAAGGGAAGACACCCTCACTCACCTCAATCCCACTATCAGCACTATCATCATCACCTCCTACTAATGCCACCTCCACTACTACCACATCCACCATCACCATCACTGCCTCCACTATCATCACCATGTCCAGTACTGTCACTATTTCCTCTACTGTCACCACCTCCCCTCCATCCCCACCACCATCACCATCTCCATCATCACCACCATGACCACCTCTATCACCACCACCTCTAACATCACCACCACCATCACTATCTCTATCACCACCACCATCACCACC
>JAQZBX010112194.1:0-10218 GCA_029593785.1 Cabassous unicinctus
ATATTTGAAGGACAGTTTTGCTGGATAAAGAATTCTTGGCTGGCAGTTTTTCTCTTTCAGTTTCCTAATTGTATCATACCACTGTCTTCTCGCCTCCATGGTTTCTGAAGAGAAATCTGCACTAAGTCTTACTGGACATCCCTTGTACATGATCATTTGCTTCTCTCTTGCTGCTCTGAGAATTTTCTCTTTATCTTTGACATTTGACATTCTGAGTAGTATGTGTCTTGATATAGGTCTATTTGGATTTATTCTGATGGGGGTACGGTGTGCTTCTTGGACATGTAAATTCATTTCTTTTGTGAGAGTTGGGAAATTTTCAACTACTATTTCCTCAAATACTCTTTCTGCCTCTTTTTCCTTCTCTTCTCCTTCTGGAAATCACATGACACGTATGTTGTTGCACTTTGTGTTGTCATTCAACTCTCTGAGCCCCTGCTTAATTTTTTCCATTCTTTTCCCTCTCTGTTCTTTTCTCTCTTCAATTTTAGCAGTTCTGTCTTTGGTATAACTTATTCTTTCCTCTATTATTTTGAGTCTGTTGTTGTATGCCTCAAATGTGTTTTTTACCTCACCTATTGTGTCTTTCATTCCCATGAGCTCTGTTACTTTCCTGTTCAGGATTTCAAATTCTTCTTTGTGTTTGCTCAATGTCTTCTTGATGTTATTTATCTCATTAACTGTATTGTCTTTCAACTCATTAATTTTATTTGGGAAATTTGTGCTCATCTTGCTGATTAGTTCTCTCAAATTCTGCATATCTTCTGGGACTTTGATGTATTCCTTTTCTTGGGCCATGCCTTCTATTTTCTTAGTATGGCTCATACATTTTTGCTGGTGTTTAGGCATCTGGTTAGGATGTAGTTTACTCAGATGCTCAATCTTTCTCTCTTTTATAGGGATTTAGTGGCAGGAGGTTGTGAGTTACCACAGCTCTTTGATTTTTTTGCTTGACTTGGATTATTAGGATTGCCCTGCTGATTGCTCAAAATTGGGCACTGGACCCAGTAATTGGTTGTAGAGTCGCTTCCTAAGGCCTTGGGCAGGGAAGCTATGGAAACCAGGAAAAGCCTCTCCCACTTATTAATTTTCTTATGTGCATTTCCTTGTTCTGCCAGGAGATGGCGCTCTTTGGCAGCGCTCAATTCAATCGGAGTGGTCGGAGTGTATTTGTTGCAACACAGACCAGATCAGTGTGATAGATTTTCCTGTCTGGAGGCTAAGAGCCTTGTAATTCAAACTTTCTGAGACAGTTCTCCAGTCTTCTCTGGCAGACCCCTCCCTTTTCCCAGCTAGGAAATATTTCCACTCCTCTCTGAGTTCTCAACAATCAGTCCCTGTTAGTAGAGGAGGATATTGGAAGGTTTGTATATCTTTAGCCCTTTGCAGCCTCCAAGGTAAACAGTGGCGCAGCCCCACCTGGCCTGGACAGGTTCTTGGGACACAGCAGACCAAACTTTTGAGTCAAAAGCTGAGTCAGCCCCAGGCTCTCTCTCCCCTCTCCTGTGGAGTCCTCAACAATTGGTCCATGGGTTCTGTTGTCACGATTTCCCTCTTTTGTCCCTCTCTCCTCTGGGTGGTGTGCAGCAGTCACCTGCTGTCCCAAACCCTAGAAGATTTTTTTGGGGCTGTTTCATCCTGTCCTGTAGCTATTTCTCTGGAGAAGAGATTCCCATGTCTTACTAGTTCACCATCTTCCCGGAAGTCTCCCTACAAATATTTTTGAGACAAGAATATTTAAACAAATTTTACATTTAATTA
Source organism: Cabassous unicinctus (assembly GCA_029593785.1). Lineage (NCBI taxonomy): Eukaryota > Metazoa > Chordata > Mammalia > Cingulata > Chlamyphoridae > Cabassous > Cabassous unicinctus. The sequence goes on from JAQZBX010112194.1 coordinate 1,762, forward strand.
TTTCTATCTTTATTATATATAGACATACATGTATCATTCACAGAAGAGAGTGGCAATGGTTTATACAGCTCTGCCTGAATTAATTCAGACTTTGGCAAGTTGCTGCTTGAAACACATTGCTCAACTAAATCCAAACATTTTTAGGTTTTTGGAAAGTTAAATTTGAAACTGAACAGCCAGGCTTGTCTTATGTTTCAAAAAAATGACTAAGCATTGGATTCTTTAATGTGGAATTATTTCACATACCTCTCTTGAGTTCTCAGCATTAAGCAGTCTACTACACCTAAATGTTATAATCAATCCATAGACAAACTCCTAAAGAAAACGAATGATCCCCAGTTCCATAAAGATTGACGATGCTCCTGAAAGGATGGTGCATATTTTGTGACACAGCTAGATTTCTTGTCTGTCCTGGGAGTCATTGACTGCAGATACATAGCTATTCAAGTAGTGCTAGTTAATGACTTAATCTTTATTAATAAGAAAAAAGATTCCATTTGTTTAATATGCAGGTTATTTGTGAGCATAAATGCAATGTAATTGATGTAATTTAAAAGTTCCAGGGATAATGTCATGATTAATTCATCTGTAAACAATCTGGCATCTTTCATTTTATTGAGGCAGGCAAAATTTCTAACTAGCTGAAATGTGGGTAAGAACATTTATGACAACAATTATCATTTAAAAATATAAGGCAGTATGAAAGATGAATGCCCTACAGGGCATTTTGCATTTGCTATAAGGTCTTAGGAGCCATAATTTGGCATGATTCATTGTGTCTGGAAGAAAGAAATACTTGGACAGCAAAACTCACTTTGAGTTTTGGGGATGAATAAGGTTTTAGAATTTCATGACAGAGGTTACTGAGCATATTTCAAGGGTCAATTTCTTGAGAGTTTTGCTTCCCCTATCCAACCATTAATTCATTGAATCATTTATTCACCCATTGACTAAATACAATGGAGTGTATTTAAAAGACAATTATTTTGCAAGGTACTAGTGTTAGGTATATACATTATATTGCTTCTGCATTATTTTAGAAAGATTATCTTGGGGATTGGAGAAGGTGAGACTAGAGGTACTGAGAAACTTGTTAGGATGCTGTTGATGTAAACTGGGTGTTTTAGTTTGCTATTGGCTGCCAATGCAAAACACCAGAATGGTTTGGCTTTTATAATGGGAACTTATTAGGGTAAAATCTTACAGTTCCAAGGCTGTGAACATGTCCAAATCAAGGCAACATCAGAGATGCTGTCTCACCAAAGGTCGGCTGCTAACAGTCCTGAATCCTGGACTCCTCCCAAGTGGCAAGCAAAGTGGTGGCCAGTCTCTGCCTTCTCCTCCAGGCTCACTTCCTCCTCGAGCTCAACTGTGGGTGATCAGGCATACAGCTTGTCTTTCCCCGGGCCTCATCTCTTTAGCGTCAGGCCTCTCCACTGATTCCAACTTCTGGCTTCTCTCTCAGCTTCTTGGGATTTCTCTGTCTTTCTGTGGCTGTAGGAGATCCTGGAGTCCTCTCACACATGGCAGCGTAAAATGGTAACTGTCTTTCTGTGTCTTTGATTTCAGTCCTCTGTTTATATAAGACTCCAGTAAGCAGGCCAAGACCCACCCTGGGTCATGCCTTACCGAAGTAGACCAATTAAAGGTCCCCCAACTGAATCCAATCCAAATAAAGGGTCCCACACCCACAGGAATGAATTTACTCAAGGAACATGATCTTTGCTGGAATTCACAAAAAAATGTTTCAAACTGTCACACTGGGGAAGAGTTGATATGTATCTGGGTTGACCATGGCTGAAACTTGAGAGTGAATATAACAATTCAGCATGGTTTTACAGACTCAGAATCATAGAGATCAAAGGACAGAACAAGCAGGGGAATTTCTACATATGTGAAGAGTACATTGAGGGCAAAGAAGAAAAAGTACATGTGTTGGGGTAGTCACTGACACACTCAGTGGCGCTCTCGCAGGCTTTACCTTCCTTCCCCTCTTGCTTGTTTGCATACAGGTGTTTTTATGTCTCCACTCTTGTTTGTTTGCAGGCAAGTATTTGGTATGCTTGAATTTGTGTTTGTTTGTGTGCAGGTGTTTGGTAAGTTTCTATTCACAAGAGATAACTGGCAGCTCAGGGAGATGTTAAATCTAACCAGCCCCAGCCAACTGCCAGGGCACAAAGATTGCTCACTGGCAAGTCACCATCCCCTGGAGTGCATAAAAGCCCAGCATTTGAGCAGTGCATGTCTCTCATCTCTGACACCAAGCAAGGCATGTGGAGCTGCGGAACAGGTGGCTTCCCCAGGGACCAGCTACAATTGGTCCCTCATCTTCAAGGGGCATTGCAGAGTTGACTCTGGTCCATGGTGGCATCTTTTCCCCTGTCCTTTTAGAACCTTTTGCTGTGTGAGAAATTAAGCAGTCATTTACTGGGAGTCTCTTCTGTGCCTGAGCCTATGCTCTCACAATGTACCATATAGCAACTTGCTCCACACCATGAAGATGATGAAAAAATAAATGGTGAGAGAAACTCTTGGAAAATTAGAAGAGTGTTGTCATAAATTCTAAGAAACAAGTGAATAGTAGAAAATTCCAATAGTGTGATAAGGAATAAGAAAGATGATTTTAACTCTTATGTGATCATCAGTGACCTTGTAAGAGCAATTTCAGTAGGTATGTGTACAGCACAAATTTCAGAGTAGTGAAAGGGAGTTGAGGAAGTGGAGGTGACTTATTGATAATTCTATCTCTGAGAGGAGATAATCTGGATCCTGAATGCCCTGGATCCTCAACCAGCCATTGACCATGGCCAATGTTGCAATGGAATAAATGCACAAGGGACAAAAACTAGACAAATCAATATTCATTATTTTTGGCTAGAATTTTTACCCCAAACTCCTAACTTAAACAATGCAAACTCTTCAAATGCAAGCCTGCCTGTAAAATCAGCTACGTAAGTGATGTGGGGAGATTAATGTAAGGGGTTGTATATGTGAAGAAAGAATAAAAGAAGAATATCAGCAAAATAGATCCACACAGGTAGGCTCTCTTTTTGGGGGGGGTGGGAATGAGGATAGGATGTGTTTATTTTATATAACAAACATATGCTTTATATGCTTTTTATAAATATTGTCATTTTAAAGTGTCTTTAAAATTTGATGAGAAGGAAAATATTGTTTTCCATCTTATAGATGAGGAACCAGAAGCACAGGGAGGGCAATTAAATTTCCCAAAGTCATGCAGCTGGGATTGTGAACTCAGGCAGGCTGGCTTCAGAGTCCCTGTTCTTAACCACTATGCTGTATTGCAGTTTCTTGAATTTACTGCTAAGCACACAGAGTAGTGAGCTAAAGATACCATTTCGGATCCAATGGATTCAAACTTGCTGCATAATAACTAAAGAATTTATTTTAATTCTGAACATTAGAAACACAAAAATAGTTTAATTGCAAAAAAAATTGAACTCTCATCATGTAATAAGTTTTGTGATGTTTAATTTCATGTGTCAACTTAGCCAGTTTATGGTATCCACTTGTTTGGTGAAGCATGCACTGGCTTGATTATGATAGAAGCTATTCCAAAGATGAATTTGCTTTTATAGTCAGTTGGTTGCATCTATGTCTAATTGCATCTACAATCATCAAATAAGATTGCCTTCAGCAATGAGATGAGTCTCCTCATCCAATCAAGTGGAGGTCTTGATGCCAGAACAGAGGATTTCAAAAGTCAGGATTCCTACCTCTATTCCAGCCATCCATCTTACCTAAGGAATATATCATCACCTTCATCAGAGTTTCCAACTTGCAGCCTTCCCTACGTAACTCAGACTTGTCAATCTCCATGACTCCATGGGCTGATTCCTGTTTCTCTGGAGAACCTTAACTAATATGGGTTCCTATGCCAATTTTTATAGAATATTTAAAAATCATATATAGTTACAGTTATACTGATAGTTACTCAGTATCCTTAAACTTGAGTTCCTATAATGGATTACCTTAAAGGATGAGAAATCCAGAATTGGAAGAGAATGCAAACATTTTGGAATGGGCTTTAGAAAAATTGAGACAATGTGATGGAATTAAACTGGAGATTAGTAAAAGGTATGCTAATCAGCTATGAAGCCTGACTGAGTTTGAATAGACCTCACTGGCAGTGGATCAACTGGCCTGGCTTTATGACTTGACTTTCACTAGCAACAGTCAATAGAGCAGGGAGATAAGTGCATATATGTATCTGTGTGTCAGGGGTGAAAGAAGTAAATGATCCTGTCTGCTCAGGATTGCTGAAGGGAAAGACAGTAAGGCAGATGGATAAGGGTGCAGTTGAAATTTTGAGAATATATATTTACATAGTTTTGTACAGTTCAATAATAATCCAGATAAATTGCCCAGAACAGATGGCTAGTTTATCCAGCCATGCTGTGTGCCTTTTTGTATGCAAATGAAATGTCTACTTATCAGGAGAGCTTTGAGAAGAGTCCAAAATGAAACAGTCAATTTGACCCAAAAGGTGATGAAATTAGGACTCAGAGAGGAGAACATTGGAGGCAGACAATATTGTTTCCTAATAAATCCTAGTAATTTAATTTTAATATATGAATGTGAACTCACCAATCACCTAATTGTCCTCTAATAGATTTATTGTAGAGTAGCCTTGTGCATAAGTAGAGTACAGGGGAAGCCAATTAAACTCAAGGTTCCTTTAATTCTTGGATCATTCAAACCATTTCAATTTTAACTTTGTAAAAACTCACCTCTGGGGGAAAATTAAGAAGCTCCTAAGTGGTTAAGAAATTGTGAATTCCAGTAGCCTCATAGAAATGGCTGTCAGGTCAATTTTGGGGAGAAAAGCAACTGTGGACCAGAATGGGAGGATGCCTGAAGGTGGTGATGAAGTTAGTGGCATCTATTTCACCCAAAGCCCTCACCACCCTCAAAAACTGTGTTCTTTATCAAGTTATCCTCCCACCTTGGACTAGAGAAGAAGATGTGACTCTCATAATTTGGCCAGTGTCTGCTGCACAGTAAAGAGCTGGCAAATCAAATACCTCTCTTGATAATTTAGGATTGGGAGAGTGTTTTACTGAGTCAGTTAGAACTAGGAGCTATAATACTCAGGGCTTTCCAGAGAAACAGAACCAATAGGATGTAACAAATCTCTTAATGTATGTATGTATTAAGAGACTATATTAAGAGATTTATTACAAGTAATTGGTTTACTCTATTGTGGAGAATGGCAAGTTTGAATTTTGGACGGCAGGTCAGAGGCTGGACATTCTGGGAGAAGTCATGTTTAAGTCTTTAGTCCAAGTCTGTAGAAGAGGCTAGGGAAGAGAGAAAGGTGTAACCTTGAGGCGGATCCCTTCTGATTCTTGAAACCCTCAGCTCTCTTTTAAGACTTCCAATTGATTGGATGAGGCCCACCCACACCGCTGAGAGTAATCTCCTTAATTCATAGTCAAATGATTGTAGATGTTAAACCCATCTATGAAATACCTCCATAGTAAAAACTGTGTCAGTGTTTGACCAAACAACTAGACACCATAACCTAGCCAACTTGACACATTAAAAAAAAAATCACATCTGAGCAACTAAAGCAAAAGTTGAAAGAAAGATGAATTATGACACAGTATAAATTATGGGTAAGTAACTGATTCTTCCTACAGGAGAGAGCCATCTAGAAGAGAAATTCCATGAATGAGAGAACAAGCAGCCCCTAAGACTGAGACAGAGAGAAATTAATTATATTGGTGGAATGGGTTGAGTTGTCTAATCATTTTGGGAAACTTTATTATTCCTCTCCTCCTTCTAATAGATTCTGAACCCTGACTATAGAGGAATGCATATGACCCAAGCCTAGTCAATTACAGTATTTCATCCCTTCCCAAAAAGATTGGTACAAGGAGTAGGCATGTGAACCAAGCAGGGCCAATCAGAGTTTTCCCTTGAGAATTTTACTTGGACATTGGTAGGAAGAAATTTTTTTTCTCTTGGAGGTTGTTAAGCTCTGGTTGCTGAGGCCTCAATTCTGTAAGCTACACTTGAAACCAAAGAGCATGACTTGTTTACTAAGACTTTGGGATCCAGGTTTTACTAAATTGTGCTAAATTCACCTGAACAAAATTTACCACCCTCAAAAAACTATGCATGTTTTCTTTCTCCAGTCATTCAAGAGTGTTTTTTTTTGTAAGAAGAGCATCCCTAAATAAAACAGATTTTAAGAAATCAAGTAGTAGAAGCCTGTGGTCAGAAAGAGAAATTTAAGAGTTCTAGATGACAAGAGCTAATGGAAGAGATGACTGATGAAATGTTGCCAGCTTTTCCCAGTGCATACTTACCAAAGGCCATAAGGATAACATGTCAGAGAAATGGGTGGAGAAGAGATTGTGATTTCCTAGAAAATTATCCAGAGGGAAAGGAGGTTAATAAGTCCTAGAAATGAGGATTTTGAGATTGTGGTATACCATTTAGCTATGGTGATGAAGCAGAAAATTGGACAAAACAGTGATAAAGTAATGAAACCTACTAAGCACATTGAGTGTCATGTACAGGCAGAATATTAGATTCTGTCTGTTGTAGACTTTATGGTTCAATTGGAAGGTTTTTGTTGTTGTTGTTGCTCTTTTGGGTAACAAAGAAAATATAAATAAGATCAAAAGAGATGCCATTGGGGACAAAGTCTGCAGAAATAGTACAACTTAGGTCCAGGGAGAATTTGGCTTGTGAGTGCTTACTACTTAGTGAGAGTGTTATTTGGTGGTTATCACTCTGTGTTTCCACAGGGGTCATAGGGATATACCAAGGCCAAAGGTGTGGCTAAGTATAAAACAATAGGTTCTGCAAAATATATTTAATCTCCACTAGGTGGCAGCATGTTATGATAGTATTAATAAAACTAGGCTTTACATATATTTATAGTATATTTAATTACCTTGGATATCTTAATAATTTAATTTATAAAGATTATTTTCAAAAGATGTGACTATCTTAGAGAATTATTTACTGCAGTCTCTTCTTTTTTCAATGAATCTGTGGACAAGACCATCAGGGTTAGTTGTTCAAATATGCCCAGTACAAAAGTTCCTGATCAATCCATGTGCTCTGGCTTGGAACTACCCAGAGAAAGGACAGTTTTGGTTTGTTTGTTTGTTTGCTTGTCTGTTTTTAATTTATCTTCTGAAAGGGAACATCTTTATGAAATTTTCTCCAAGGCACATTAAGGCCAGTGGTTGGCCAATGTCTCTCCCCTCCTCAGCATATCCAGAATCAAAATGCTAGACAAGCACTTTCTTGTCCAAAACATTTACTCAGGTCTCACACTGGTGGACTCTTGGTACAAAGTCACTTGGTATTTGCTTAATAACTGTGTCCTGCATAGACCATCCACTGCAGGATGGCAGGGGCCATGTGTCTTCTTTCAATTGTATAAACCACAAATTAGAACAAGTGGTAAGCAGATGCTATATGAATATTTTTGAATAAATGTGTGAGCACAAAATATTTTATGTGATTATATATCTAGTTATCATGCATACAAAGCTAACATATCCTCCTTCACTGGACTTTAAGAAAACTTAGTGCTTATTTATGAGAAAGAGGAAACCTGGAAAAAGGAAAGAGGTAACTAGTTTAAAATATCAGACATACTGAAAATGAATGATACAGAGAATTTAGGCAGTCAGAAACTGTGCTAACTGGTTCCAAACAAGGTAAAGTAACCATGCCAGGAGCTCACTGTTACCTCAAAGGGTAAAACAATAACATCAAAGCTCTCTCCTCTGCATTACAAATACCATTTGCATTTCAATGATACAATACTCTAAAGAACATGTTCTTCTAAGTTTGTTAGATAACCCACATGTGCTCTGTTTCAAATCACATAGTAATAAAAATGATCTTGTTCTTTGATAAATTTGCATAATTCCCTAACTGGACTATCAAAGATTCCCTTAAGAAATGAATACAGACTCTATGAAAAATACGGTTTCTTAAATCCAACTTCCAATGTGGATTGCATTATTACTTTATAGGAAAATCATTTCTAGCTGTTTTCTTGTTGTTCCCAAGAGTCTTTCTAATTCCTTCACATATCTATCCTAGGAGATTTAATTTTCTCAAAGCTTCCAAAATTATTCATGCCTTCCTAGTCATTTTGGTTTGTTAATCTTGACCTAGTTTTTTCTTGGTCTCATATTTTAACTTTCTTTTTTTATTCCATCCGTTTCCAACCCTCTAAATAAATTGTATTTCCCAGGCCAACATACATCTTTTTGTTTTGTCCATAAAACAGCTCTTCAGGAAGCTTCGGTAGAATATTATTGAAGTGTAGTAGGCATTATTTTTTTCCTAGGGCACAAATTTCTAAAAAAAAAATTCTTGCGATATGAAATCACTGATTCATCATATTTGTAGTGATACTTTAAATTAAAGTACAAGATATGAATTCAGCCCTTGAAATTT
>JAQZBX010112195.1:0-10217 GCA_029593785.1 Cabassous unicinctus
TATATATATATATGCATTTGCTGCTAACCATTCTATGGATAGCATAAGTAAAAAAGTAATTTAATTCATTAGTTGTAAGATTTTTGCTTATATTTTTCACATTAAGCATGAAAACTGCCTTAAGAGAAACAAGGTAAACGTAGCAGTAAATGGGTTAAAGAATGGATGGAAACATTATTACACAGATTTAGTATAAAAGATATTCACTTGGTCCAATTTAAAAGCTGGTCAACCCTCCTTCCCTCCCTTCCTTCCTTCCAATCTCGATAATTCAGCACTAAGGCCACTAGGTGGAGCCAAGCAAGATAGGCTCCAATCTGCTTTTCCATCCCATGTTTCACTGCTCCCCTTCGTGAACACTTTGCTCCAGCTAAATTAGACCACTTCTCTCCACCTCTGTATCTTTGTTCACCCCAATGATTCTTCTACCCAGCACTTCAACCATCACTGCCAACTTCCTTCCCCACCACCACTGCCCAATCCCTGACGCAGTCCTATCCACCCTTCAAGGCATATCTCAAGGGCTGCCACCACCACAAAATAATATATTCCTCCTCCTAATTTTCTCAGAAGATTTTCTGTATCTCTCTCATAGCACATCACTTTCTCTGTTGCATTACTGTTATTTGGGAATATATCCTATCATCTCAACGAGATTGTAAACTCATTCAGAGCAGAAAGGAAAGAATCTACATCTGATTAATCCTTGCATCCACTAAAGTACATAGTGCAGTACCTGTAACACATTGCTAGATATTTAATCAGGATATTTTAATGATTTATTAGTTGACAAAAGGAAAAATGATTTTTAGGCAACAAAAGCAAAGAAATGAGGATGAAACTTAATATTCATTCACTCATCCACCACTTAGATCATTCCTGCTATCTGTCAGGTACAATGAAAAAAAGGACTGTGAGAGATGGAAATAGTTGGAGACAAAGATATATGGTTAGAGTGGAGGTCATATGGATATATAAAGTACCAACAGTTAGGTTTTAAGAACAGAAGTTTAAGACTAGTGACAATAAGAAGTCAGAGTAATGATTTATAATTATGTTATGATTTATCATATATGTACCATATCACTAATGGCTATCACTAATAATGATTTATTATTATTTAATATTTTGCTTTATATACATTGTTTCATTTAGTCTAGTCATCACAAAAATCCCAATAATCCTGTGATTTTTCAGATGAAGAAACAAGTTTAAAGAGATTAAGAAATTTGTACAAGAAGGAGATTGTGGAGTAGGAAGGTCCAGGAATCCGTCCGTCCTCCAGAAAAACTATTGAACAGGCAGGAACTGTGTGAGTCAATGTATTAGTCAGCCAAAGGGGTGTTAATGTGAAATACCAAAAACGGGTTGGTCTTTATAAAGGGTATTTATTTGGAGTAGAAGTCCACAGATACCAGGCCATAAAGCGTTAAGTTTCTTCTCTCACCAAAGTCCATTGCCACGTGTTAGAGCAAAATAGTTGCCGATGTTTGCCAGGGTTCAGGCTCCTTGGGTTCCTCTCTTCCTGGGGCTGCGTTTCTCTCTGGGCTTAGCTCCTGTTTCCTCCACAAGGTCAGCTGTAGACTATCAGGCGAACGGCTCACTTCTTTTCTCCTGGGGCCTTCTTTCCAACATCAAAACTACTTCTCAAAAACTACTTCAACTCTGTTCTTGCCATGCCTTTTATATTTGATTCCCCACCCACCAAAGGGTGGGGCTCAACGCCCTACTGACGTGGCCCAGTCAACGCCCTAATCATAACTTAATCATGCCCGGATTAACAGATCATTTTACATGCATGATCCAATTATATTTTTGGAATTCATAATTACATTAAATTGGCCAATGGCTACAGTCAACTACTTTGAAATTCTAGAGTCCAGTAGTTCACTGCAGAGCATCCAGGGAAGCGCAGGAGGAAAAGACTGGTAAATTGCAGTAAATACCAGTAAATTGCTCTCTCTGCATGGCGATTACTATCATCCACCTCCCACTCCTGAAGCAGGCAAGAGAGAGTATAAAAAAAGGTAGGGGCAGAAGGGTATAAAAACAGTGTATGTGTATGCTATTGAATTCAAGTTGGCATCAAATCAAATATGATTGTTATATATTTAAAATGTTAAATTCAGCCATTATTTCTTTGAATATGCTCTCTGACACTTTCTCTCTCTCTTCTCCTTCTGGGACTCCCAGAACGCATACATTGGTACACTTGATGGTGCCCCACAGCCTCCTCAGGCTCTGTTTCCTATTCTTCATTCGTTTTCTTTCTCTTCTTCAAACTGAATGATTTACGTTGTTTTGTCTTTAAGTTCTCTGGTTCTTTCTCCTTCCAACTCCAATCTGCTGTTGAAACCCTCTATGTAATTTTTAATTTCTGTTACTGTGGTCTTTAGCTCTGTTTGGTTTCTTTTCATAATTTCCATCTCTCTATTAATATTCTGTTTGTGTTCATCTATTGTTTTCTTGATTACCTTCAATTCTTTGTCTCTGTTTTCCTTTAGTGCTTTGAGCCTATTTAGGATTGTGGTGGTTTGGAGCTATATACCCCAGAAAAGCCTGTTCTTAAACTTAATCCATTCCTGTGGGTGTGAACTCATTGTAAGTAAGACCTTTTGATGAGGTTACTTCAGTTAAGGATTGACCACCTAATTCAGAATGGGTCTTACTCCTGTTACTGGATACCTTTATACGAGGAGTAAAATTCAGACAGAACCAGAGGAAGCAGCCAGAAGCAGAAATCAATAGAACCTGGAAGAGAAGGTGGAGACCAGGATACACTATCATGTGCCTTGCCATGTGACAAGCTAAGGATCAAGGATCCCCAGACCGCCACAGTCTTTGGGAAGAAAGCATCGTCTTGATGACACCTTGATTTGGACTTTCCTTTAGACTCAAAACCCTAAGGAAATAAATTCCTATTGTTTAACCCGACCCATTTGATGGCATTTGCATGAGCAGCCTAAGAAACTAAAACAACCTAACAGACACATACAGAACACTTTATCAACAAGAGAATACACATTCTTCTTGAGTGCACATGGACCATTCTCTAGGACAGACCATATATTAGGTCACAAAACAAGTCTCAATAATTTTAAAAATACTAAAATCATACAATGTATATTCTCCATCCATAATGGAATGAAACTAGAAATGGTAAACTGACAAACATGTGGAAATTAAAGAACACAATCTTAAACAGCCAATAGGTCAAGGAAGAAATTAAGAGATATTAGGAAATATCTTGAGGTGAATGAAAATGAAAATACAACATTCCAAAACTCATGGGATACAGCAAAGGAAGTGCTCAGAGGGAAATGTATAGCTCCGAATACTTACATTAAAAAATAAAAAAGATTTCAAATCAGAGACCCATCCTTAAAACTGGAGGACTCAGAAAAAAACAAACAAACAAACAAACAAACAAAAAACAACAAACCAAACCCAATGGGAGCAGAAAGAAGGAAATAACAAAGATTATAGAAGAAAGAAATGAAATAGAGAATACAAAAATAATAGAGAGAATATTGAAACCAAATTTTGTTCTTTGAAAAGATCAATAAATTCAATGAATCTTTAGCTAGACTGATGAAGAAAAAAAAACAGAAAGGATACAAAGAACTAAAATTAGAAATGAAAGAAAGGACATGACCTACTGAATCCAGAGAAATAAAACAGTATTAAAAGAGGATACCATGAATAACTGTATGCCAACAAATTAGATAACCTAGATGAAATGGAAAACTTCCTAGAAACACACAAACTACCTATACTGACTCAAGAAGATATAGAAAATCTCAACAGACCAATAAAGTTTAAAGAGATTGAATGAGTCATCCAAAACCTCCCAACAAAGAAAAGTCCAGGAACAGATGGCGTCACAGGTGAATTTTGCCAAACATTCCACGAATTAACACCAATCCTGCTTAAACACTTCTAAAAACAAGTTGGTAGTGCCTCAGAAAATTAAGTATAGCAATCTCACCTCTATGTATATACCTAAAAGAATTGAAAGCAGGGACCCAAACAGATATACTCACACCAATTTTGACAGGAGTATTATTCACAATTGCCAGAAGATGAAAACAACCCAAGAGTCCATTAACCGATGAATGGATTTTAAAATGTGGTACATACATACAATGGAATATTTTTCAGCCATAAAAAGGTATGAAGTTCTGATTCATGCAAAAATATGGATGAATCTTGAAGACATCATGTTGAATGAAATAAGCCAGACACAAAAGGACATTGATATGAAATAATTAGAATAAGTAAATTTAAAGAGTCAAAAACTAGAATACAGGTTACCATGGGCTGGAGTGGTAGTAGAAAGTGGGGAGTTAATTCTGAATTGGTAAAGAGTTTCTGTTTGGAGTGATAGAAGAGATTTGGTCATGAATAGTGGTGATGGTATCACATCTTTGTGAATGTAATTAACACCACTGAATTAAATATTTGAATATGATTAAAAGGAGAAATGTTAGATTGTATGTAAGTTAATAGAATAAAAGTTTTTTAAAACTATAGAACACTACAGTGAATCTTAATGTAAACTATGGACTATAGTTAATACTATAATTATAATAATATTGTTTCATCAATTATAGCAAAATTACCACACTAATTCAAAGTGTTAATAATAGGGAAACCTGCGTGTATGAGAGGGAGTATATGGAAGTTCTATATTTTCTGCATGATTTGTCTGCAAACCTACAATTTTTCTAATAAAAAAATAAAAAAATAGATCACCAAAAAAATGGTATAATGATATTATTGTGGTTAGATAGGGAAATGCCCTGGTTCTTAGGAGATAATGTTGAAATAGCAATGCAGTGGCATGCTAGCCTGCAACTTACTTTTAAATGAATCTGCGAAATAAATACACACACACACACTACATATACATGAAGTGAAAGAGAGAAAGACAAATAAAAGTGTCAATGTTAACAGGTGATGAACCTAGGTCATGTTATTCAGGAGTCCATTCTTTCAACTTTAACATTTTTCACAAAAAAAAGATTTAAAAATTCATCATCCTAAAAAAGCAGAGAGCCTTACAGATAAATATGAGTCATATTTAGAGTGTAAACAGACAAAGACACTAACAGAAATATCTCTTTGCTAAATTATCCACAACTTGGAAAGTTCTTAGTATGGAAATATCTAACACCATCGCTGGCTCCCTTATATCTTTGGGCCAATTGTGCCCTTTAACATTTGTGTGAACTTTCAAAGCACAAACTGAAATAATTAGAAAAACAAGCAGTGGATGTTCAAAGCACACTAACAGTTTTCTGCATTAATGGAAGAGCTTTGAAATACTTAACCATAATATTCCCATGGCTTTTTACAAGGATTAAGGTTAATTTTTTTTTTTTTAGTAATCGCTGCAAGAATGGGGTGGGGAAGTGGGGGAAGATTTGTATAAAAATCATTACGCAGAAAATCTCCAAGAATTTCACTCTTTAGAAATTGATTTCTGTTATTTTCTCCCCACAGCTCTCCTACAGAAGAAAGGACAGTGTGTGTGCCAAGAATTTGTTACTGTAAAACATTATGATACCCATGAGGTTTATACATCCAGACAACATCTGGCATACCCAGTAAAGAGGGCAGCAATTAGTGAAGGGTCTGCTAAAGATATAAGATGTATAAGCCTGAATCTTTGATTCTCAAATCATGACTTCTTTTAGTGATGAAGAATTTGGTTTGGAGATAGGGAAATGCAATTTCAGACCTCTATTCATTAAGCACATCTGAACAATGGACAGAAGAAGAAAAAAAAAACCTATTCTCCACACACTGGAGTTCTGATGACCATTATTAAATTTTGACTTTATTGTGTGACTTGAAAATATGTCTGAAAGCTAGTTTGTTCAATTGCTTTATATTACATTATAATAATTTTATAGTTCTTCACATGATAAAAATATTTTTCAAAATGTCTAAACATGTGTGACAGTTTGAAGTTCTTTTATGAATCCCCAAAAGAAAAAGACTATGGTTTTTGAGCTAATCCATTCCTGTGTGTATAAGACCCTTTTGATCGGACTATGTCAGTGAGGTGTGACTCAGGTTGAGTCTCTGCCCTCTTGCTGTGTCTTGTATAAATAAGACAGAGAGAGAGAGAAATAGAGAAAGGAAACAACCATTTTTGATCCTGCCATGTGAGAGAGGAAAGAGTTAAGCCCTATGCCTGGCTGCCCTCAGCTGAGCTTTGGGAGAGGGTAGACTCTGGAGGGGAAGGCAGAGACCTCAGCAGAGATTGGCGGCCATCTTGTTTCACAACCTGGCAGGAACCCAGGATCACTGGTAGCTGATTTACTGAGAAAGCATCTCTGATGGTGCTTTGATTTGGACATTTCATGACGACAGAACTGTAAGCTTTTACCCCAAATAAAATCCCCATTATAAAAGCCAACCCATTTCTAGTACTTTGCATCAGTAGCCCTGTGGCAAACTAAGACAATATGATACTTCTACGAAGTAGCTGCTTAAATCCAGAGTGACTCAACAATTCTTCAAGATGTCATTTTTATAGTGCTATATGAATTCGAAAGAGTTTTCTTAGAGAGAAAAAGTGCTTATCCCTCTTTGAATTGTTTCTTTTTGGCCATATCTCAGATTTGTAGCCACTGTGCTGAGATTTCAACATGTAAAGATGATAAAATGTTACCTTAAAATCTGTCACATAGCAAGTCAATGTACTAGGAAAATAGACATGACCATATTGTCACGGTTTTTCTGTCTACCGCTGCACATGTTCCTTGGTCTGCTAGGAATGAGATGTTAGCAAAGAAAGCTTATTCATAGATTTCCTTGCAAAATACCATCCTAATACAAGTATTTTTTCAAGAAAAAATAATAACCTTATAACTCAAAAAGATCTATAAGCCATAACACAAATCATCCACTTTTTAAAATGAATATTCAATATGATAATATCTCATTGCCTATAAAGAATTTAAAATTCATTGGAATCCTATTACATGTCCCATTCCTTCTCAAGTCACCATTGCTGTCCAGAAAATATTTCTCGTTAAACTCCTGGGCATATAAAAGGATTCCCTTCCCTGATTGAAGTTCATGTGACCATGTGACTTGCTTTGGCCAATAAAATGTGATCAGAAGTGCCAGGCAGAAGCTTCAAGAGCCAGTGTGTAATAATAAAGGATTCCTGTTTTTCTTTCCTTCTGAAACAGTGACCAGCGACCACCAACTGGAGCTGCTTCATCAATCTGAGTCCTGGAGAGAAAATAATGCAGAGTAGAGCCTTCACATTATCCGCAACGGGCATATAGCAAGAGATAAACCCTGTGGTTTTATACCATTAGGGTTTCAGGATTGTTTCTTGGTTACCACAGAATAGCCAAGCCTATTCTGACTAGTACTCGTACCATATTTTATTCAAGATGACTTTGTTAGTAAGGCTCTTCTCTTGATGTTTGCAAAGAATGGAGAGAGATGCTCTGGTTACCTGCTAATGGGAGTTTATTATAACAGTATTATAGAAAGAAGTAAGAAGTTAGAGAAAACAGCCCAGTAGCTGTAAAACCAATCCTTATAGATACAGCCTACAAGGCAGCGCTTGGTTTCCTTATGGTCCTCTCAGCATCAGTCACCTCGTGATTGACAGGCAAGTGCTCTCACACAATGGAGATTCATTTACCCTCCACCTCTCTGCTTCTACCATCCCTGCCACAACTGTCTACCTATAAGGTTTCTGTGACAATAAGTCTGCCATTGTCCCAGCTCACAAGGAAATTCCCAACTGTTTGCTTCAGTTACATCACAGTGTATTTCCATCCATACTCAAGAAGTGTGAGCCCCCAAGTTCTGGAGGTCTAGCAAGTGTCCAAGATTTTTGAACCTTGATTTCACTTCAAACCACCCAACAGTGAGAGGTCCACACTCCAGCACAGCTTGGCTTGAGTCTCTCACTTCACTGCGTTAGTTCGCCAGGCTGATATGACAAACACTATACTATGGGTTGGCTTAAACAATGGGAATGGATTGTCTCACTGTTTTGGAGGCTAGATGATTTACCCACTTCCTTCCTTCCTGGTTCGGGAATATTCCAGTGCTACCTTGCCCCAATCTTTGGGGTTCCCGGGCTTCAATACCTGCCTTCATGTTACAAGGCAATGTCCTCTATTTTCTCTTCCTGGTTTCTGCTGACTTCGGGCTCCTGGCTCCTCCCCTGTGACCTCCTCGCTCACGGTCTCAATTTCCTCTGCTTATAAAAGACTCCCATATTAAGGATTGAGGCTCACCGTGCCTCGGTTGGCTACACTTGAATTAAAAAAAAACACCTTCGAAAGGTACTATTTACAATAGGCTCACACCCACGAGGATGCAGATTAAGGACATGCCTAAATCAGGGTGCATCATTCAACCTGCCTCTCTGCCTATTCCTTGTCACCCTTTTTCTTCTGAATTGGAGAAACTCGCCCCTCACACATATTCCTCTCTCCTCCGAGTAACCCATCTGCACCTTTTCTTTCCTTTTCCCCGTCTCCAGATTTAGCTCATCTTTCAGAGTAGAAAAAGAAAAAGGCTTTTGGTGCAAGAGTCAGAAACTTCAAATCTTTCTTTCTGCTTCTGGTATGGGGTAATATTTCAAATTAGTTAAGGGATTTTAAATTTGAGCCTGGGTGGACATCAGGTGTGACACAATGGGAAACCTAGACAAAAACGCATGAGGAAAGATAGTTTATTATTCAGGTCCCAGGGATAAAGGGGTGCCGTGAGGCATCACCGGGACAGTCAATCAGCTTGGTTAGCTCAACCAACAGGTGGGGAGCACGCAAGCAGAGAGAGAGGGACCTGTGGGCTCGTGCCTTGATTGTGCTCCTGAGTGGAGGTTAGTAGATTTCCCGCGGGAGACAGGTGTTGGTTAGCTTAAAGCAAACACATGAAAAGGGAAAAAACTGGGGGTTCCCAGGACAGTGGGGATGGTTAACTTATCACTTGGAACCAGCTGTGGGTTTGGGGTGAGGTGTGTGGGTGGTGTGGGTGGTGGCTGCAGATTCGGGTTTGAGCTCTGGGGGGAGGCTTATGCCCCAGAGCTGTAAAGGAAAGCTGTTCACGAATTAGACCAGTGTAGCTTAGCTGAAGTGAGAAGGCTGCCAAGGCAGCATACTAAAGTTTTGGTAGTTTTGACAGGTATATGTCACCATGTGATATATACCTTTGATAGTAGATACATTTGATAGTATGACAGGATGTCTTCAAGTTACCAGGAAAGAACAGATAAAAAGCCAGTGATGAATGTGTTGAGATAAAATGCCTGCATTTCAAATTCACTAAGACTAAGGATCTCATTGAACATCCACTAGCCAGTCAGTAACTACAGGGACACTCTGTGCCGTGATGAGCCGATGAATGTCTGACTCTGAGTGGGATGCTTATCCTTCAGCTTATCACTTGAAGCCCAAGTCCCAGAGTCACATGGTACAAAGAAGAGCACTCTATGTTTAAGAGGCTGGCTGCAGCCACTATTCTCCAGAAGGCAGCTTTCCTCAGAAGAGGCCTGTAGATAAGCTAACCAGCCCTCATTTTGTTCAGGTCACTGCTGTCATCTGAAAACCTCACTTAAAAGGTAGCTTTTTAATCTCCATGTATAATTTAAATTTTCATTTCATTGGCTTGAAAATCCATTGCCCCTTTCTTGGTAAGGAGTCCTTCATCTCGTCAGAGTAAGAACTCCCCCATTTCTTAACAGGTATTGAAGTGGTAAAAGTAACCTCTTCACACACTACCAAGGAATAGAATGCAGGGTGACAAAATATCCAAGCAAATAGAAGCAGAGAGAAAATTTAAAGTGATATAGGTATAGGTGTGATACTAATGTTCATATGCACTTTACAGTTTACAAAGTACTGTTGCATAACTTGTAAAACAAAACGCTGATCCTAACATGAGAGATTTTCCTTGGGTAGCCTATTGCTAGTTTTATAAGTCTCTTTTTTCCCATCTATAAAATGGAAATAATAACAGGATCTGGATTTCATAGTTGTTGTGAGGGTGAAATAAGGAATGTGAAAATATTTTTATGACCTTCATAGTATTACACAACCATATAATTTTATAAAATGCCATCTGTTTCAATTATTCTCAGATCAGTGATCATTTATTGTTATGGATTGAACTGTGTCCCCCAAAAAGATATGTTCACATCCTAACCCCAAATTTCATCAATGTGATCCCCT
>JAQZBX010112196.1:0-10217 GCA_029593785.1 Cabassous unicinctus
GTTTTCTGTATATAAGTCCTTTACATCTTTAGTTAAATTTATTCCTAGGTATTTGATTCTTTTAGTTACTATTGTAAATGGTATTTTTTTCTTGATTTTCTCCTCAGATTGCTCGTTATTGATGTACAGAAATGCTACTGATTTTTGAGCATTGATCTTATAGCCTGCAACATTACTGAACTCCTTATAAGTTCTAGAATCTTTGTTGTAGATTTCTCAGGGCTTTTTATGTATAGGATCACGTCATCTGCAAATAATGAAATTTTTACTTCTTCTTTTCTAATCTGGATGCCTTTTATATCCTTTTCTTGCCTCAGTGCTCGAGCAAGTACTTCTAAGACAATGTTAAATAGGAGTGGTGATAGTGGGCATCCTTGTCTTGTTCCTGATCTCAGAGGGAAGGCTTTTAGGATTTCACCATTGAAGATGATGTTAGCTTTGGGTTTTTCATATATACCCTTTATCATGTTCAGAAAGTTTCCTTCTATTCCTATCTTTTGCAATGTTTTTATCAGGAAAGAGTGCTGTATGTTGTTGAATGCTTTTTCTGCATCTATAGAGATGAGCATGGGATTTTTTTCTTTCAATCTGTTTATTGGTGTATTACGTTCATTGATTTTCTTATATTGAACCATCCTTGCATACCTGGGATGAATCCCAGTTGGTCATGGTGCATAACTCATTTGATATGTTGTGGAATGCACTTAGCAAGTATTTTGTTGAGGATTTTAGCATGTAGGTTCATTAGAGAAATTGGTCTGTAATTTATCTTTCTTATGGTATCTTTGTTTGGTTTTGGTATTGGGGTAATGTTGGCATCATAGAATGAGTTAGGCAATATTCCTTCTACTTCTATTTTTGGAAGAGCTTAAGCAGGACTGGTGTTAGCTTTTTCTGGAATGTTTGGTAGAATTCAACTGTGAAGTCATCTGGTCCTGGATTCATCTAAGTTGGGAGGTTTTTGATGACTGAGTCTATCTCTTTCCTTGTAATTGGACTGTTGAGTTCATCAATTTCTTCTTTCATTAATGTAGACTGTGAGTTTCTAGAAATTTGTCCATTTCCTCTAAATTATCATTCTTGTTGGCATATAATTTTTCAAAGTATCCTCTTATTATACTCTTTATTTCTGTGGGGTCACTATTGATATCCCCTTGCTCATTTCTTATTTTGTGTATTTGCATATGTTCTCTCTTTTTCTTTCTTAGTCTGGCTTAGGGTTTGTCAATTTTATTGATCTTCTCGAAGAACCACCTTTTGGTTTTCTGTATTTTTTCTAGTGCTTTCTTATTCTCTATTTCATTTAGTCCTGCTTTTATCTATGTTATTTCCTTCTTTCTACTTCCTTTAGGTTTAGTTGTTTTTGTTTTTCCAATTCCTCCAAGTGTGCAGTTAGGTCTTCAATTTTACCTCTTTCTTCTTTTTTAATATATGTATTTATGGCTATGAACTTCCCTCTCAGGACAGCTTTTGCTGCATCCCATAAGTTTTGATATGTTGCGTTGTCGTTTTCTTTAGTTTCAATGTAGTTACTGATTTCTTTTGTGATTTCCTCCTTGACCCACTGTTTGTCTAAGAGTGTGTTGTTTAACTTCCATATCTTTGTGCCTAATCTGTTTCTCTGGCCCCTAGTGATTTCCAATTTCATTCCATTGTGGTCAGAGAAATTACTTTGTATTTTCTCAATCTTTCTGAATTCATTGACAGTTGTTCTGTGGCCTAGCATGTGGTCTATCTTGAGGTATGATCCATGTGCACTCGAGAAGAATGTAAATCCTGCTGTATTTGGGTGTAGTGTTCTGTATATGTCTATTTGGTCCAAGTCCTCTAATGTATTGTTCAGAATCTTTGTTCCTTTATTGACTATCTCTCTAGATGCTCTGTCTAATGGTGATAATGGTGTATTAAAGTCCCCCAGTATAATTGTAGAGGCACTTATTTCTCCACTTAGTTTTTCCAGAGTTTGGCCCATGTATTTTGAGGCACCCTGATTAGGTGCATGAATGTTTATGATTGTTCTCTCTTCCTGAGAGATTACCCCTTTTACTAATAATGTAGTTTCCATCTTTGTCTCTTACAATAGTTTCGTGTTTAAAGTCTATTTTGTCTGATACTAGAATAGCCACTCTTGCCCTTTTTTGGCTATTATTAGCTTGTAAAATTGTTTTACATCCATTCATTTTCAGGCTCCTTGAATCCCTGGGTCAAAGTTGGGTTTCTTGTAGACAGCATATAGATGGATCATATTTCCTTATCCATTCTGCCAATCTGTGTCTCTTGAGTGGTGAATTTAATCCATTAACATTCGGTGTTATTATTCACAATGAATTTCTTACTTCAGCCATATTTTCTTTGGGTTAATGTATGTCATATGGTGTTTTGTTTATGTTTTTGTCTTTTTAGTTGTTTTTAAACTATCCTCCAACTCTCTCTACCTTGTTTTTTCCTTTCAACTTGTAGAACTTCCTTTAGTATTTCTTGAATTGCAGGTTTCTTATTGGCATACTCTCTTTATTTCTGTTTATCTGTGAATATTTTGAACTCTCCAACATTTTTGAATGCCAGCGTTGCTGGATAGAGGATTCGTGGCTTGAAGTTTTTTCCTTTTAATACTTTGACTATGTCATACCACTGTCTTCTTGTCTCCATGGTTTCAGATGAGAAATCAGCACTTAATCTTATTGTACTTCCTTTGTATGTGATGGTTCTCTTTTCTCTTGCTGTATTGAGTATTTTCTCTTTGTCTTGAGCATTGGACATTTTGACAAGTATATGTCTTGGAGTTGGCCTGTTAGGATTTATACTGTTTGGGATGCGCTGTGCTTCCTGGACCTGCACATCCATCTCTCCCAATAGGGTTGGGAAGTTTTCAGCCATTATTTCCTTCAACACTCCTTCTGTTCCCTTTCCCTTCTCTTCCCCTTCTGGGATGCCCATAATGCCTATGTTTGTGCGTTTTGTATTGTTGGTTAAATCCCTGAGTCCCTGCTGGATTTTTTCTATCTTTTTATGTATCTGTTCTACTATCTGTTTGATTTCAGATGTATTGTCTTCCACATCACTAATTCTTTCTTCTGTCTGTTCAAATCTGCTGTTATGTGAATCCAGCATCTTTTTTATTTCTTGGATTGTGCCATTGATTACCATCATATCCGTTATCTTTTTATGTATGTTTACAATTTCTTCAGCATGTTCTCCCAGTGTCTTCTTAATATCTTTAATCTCTTCCTTCTTTTCATTAAGTTGGTCCATGATATTTGCTTGGAAAGCTTTGATTAGTTGTTCGATGTTCTGCATCTCTTCCTGGTTTTTAGTTTGTTCATTGGACTGGTCCATGTCTTCCTGTTTCTCAGTGTGGTTTGTAATTTTTTGTTGCCCTCTAGTCATCATTTTATCTTCATGGGTTTATTCAGTTGATTAGCTTCTCTCTTTGCTCTAGAGTTTTATTTAGCTGGTGGTTCTGTCTCCGTGTTAAGTTTTCTCTTTCACACTTTTTCTTCTTGTTTTATTTCCTTGCTTCTTTCTATGTTCCCTTGAAGGCAAAAGATTAGGGCCAGAGGAATCAAAAGATGTGAGAAAGGAAGAAAGATAAAAGTAATATTGATAAAAGTTAGAAGAGGGGTCATATAAGACTTAGTAAAATGAATGTTTTACTCATGTAGGCAGTGTAGAGTAATAGGAAAAAAAGTTGAGTACCTACAATGGACTGGGAAACCAAACAGAGGAATATATATATAATGATTTAGAAGGCTAGAATAATGAGGAGAGAGAGAAAGAGAAAAGAAAAGGCTGAAAGGAAAAAGTTAATATTAATAAAAAAGAAAAAAACAGAATAGATAGAATAGAAATTGACACCCTTAAGTTGTGGGCTAATGAAAAAAGTGATATGTAATAACCACAACAGAAAGCCAAACGCAGAAAGATGAAGGAAGGAAAACAGACAGCGTTGGGAGATAAAATCAATACAGACAGAGAATGGGAAATCACTGAAGAAGCAGCACAATAAAGAAGAGACCAGCTAGCAGCACCTAATTTTAAAAAAATAAAGAAAAAAGAAGCGGGGCGGGGGGAAGAAAGTGGAAAGAAAAGCAAGAGACAACAAATAAATAAGAAAAACCAAACAACCACACAAGCAAGCAGTCAACCAAAGCTAAAGAACAGTGTTCCTTCTTGGGCCCTTGTGGAACCTCTCAGCCTGTTTGTATTCATCAACCAATTGATCTGCAATGTTCTCTCTGCAGGTTTTGAGGCAGATTGTAGCGATTAAACTAAATTAAAAAGAAAAAATCTTTTTTTATTTTTTAAAATTGACTTTTTTTTTTTGCAAAATAAGGGACCCAAAAGAAGTCCTCTTCTAGACCACCCCCCTCACCAAGGGGACCTTAACTAGGCTCGTGGAAACTAATCAAGCACTTCCCACTTCTTGGCCTCCCTAGGGGAGCTGAAGCTCTGATGCTTGTCAGTGCAGAATTGTAAAATTGGCTGACTCCACCCCCTCTGGAATCTAGCCTCAGTGTCACCAGGCCATTGGGTAAATCAGGCTTCCTCAGTAGTTTTGCCTCTGCCCTCAGCCTGACACTGCTTCAAGCTGGCTTATCTGCTCCCCAAAGCTATGAGGGGTTCCAGGCAGCCAAATCCACAGAAAGGAAACCCCTCTCCACCTTCTGTCACAACCTTCCTTCTCTCAGAGAATGCTCCCTCTCACTGGGTTGCCCCCAGGAGTTGGGGTGTATCCCTGGGCAGGTAGGTAAATCAACCTTCCTCATCAAATTCATCACTCCCCTCAGCCTGGTGCTGCTTCTAGCCAGCTATTTTGTTCCCCAAAGCTGCAAGGGGTTCCAGGCAGCCAAATCCACAGAAAGTAAACCCCTTTCAACCCTTTGCCAGAACCCTCCCACTCTTGGAGAACGCTCCCTCTCACCGGGTTGCCAGCAGTAGTCGTGGCTCAAACCAGCCTTTTTCCCTGAGAGTGGGGCTCAGCCATCTGTGTTAACCACCACAGCCAGGGGAGAAATTCATGAATCTCTTCTGAGCAATCTGCGCCATCCAGCTCCCTCCAGATAGATGTCCCCAAGGTTCTCGCTCTGTGCACCCCCAGCACAGACTCCTGGGAAGGACCCTGTCTCCCATCAGCCATCCTCAGAGAGCATTCAGCAAGTGCCCTCTTAAACTGACACCATCTTGCCCCCCTAATTGCTCACTGCTTTTTAAAAATTTATTTTTTATTTTTTTATTTTTTATTTTAATTTTAAAAAATTTAAAGGATTCTTAGATTACACAAATGTTATACAAAAAATCTAGTGATTCCCATATGCCCTGCTCCCCACATCTCCCACAACTTCCCACATAAAGAACATCCTTCATTAGTGTGACACATTCATTGCAATTGATAAATGCATCCTGGGGCATTGCCATTGAGCATGGGCCATAGTTCGCACTGTAGCTGAAACTCCCACACAATTCTGCAGGCTATGGGAAGATCTACAATGGCCTATATCTGCCCTTGCAATGCCATTCAGGATGATAAGTCCCAAGTCCCAAAAAAGCTCCCACATTATACCTGTCTTTCCCTGTCCCTGCCCCCCAGAGCCTCCAGTGACCACTGACTCCACATCAATGCTGTAATTTCTTCCATTGCTAGAATCACAAGTCTATTGTAGAATACCAGTAAGTCCACTGTAGTCCATAGTTCATTCTCCAATCCTGAGGATTCTGGGGTGGTGATGTCCACTCCACCTCTAATTGAGATAAGCTTCAATCCCATACAGCTGATGGATGGGACTCTCTTGCTTGCAGCTGTAGGCTCTCTCGTTTCCTTGGTATGATGGTTGTCAATCCTCACCTCCTTGTTGATTGTCCTGGGTGAGTTCAATGAACTGGAGTGTACTTGTTGCAGCTCCACTGAGGCTCAGGGCCCAGCTGGCACATGGATAGTCCTAAGATTCAAGTCTCTTGGATGTACACCTACCAACTCCAGCACCAAGTATAGGATCAAATAGAGGGGACAGATGAGCCATGTGTAGGGAAGCCATAACTGAGTCCAACTCTGTCACTCTCAGGAGCACAAACTCCAAAGTGGGGCCCACTGGCAAGGCACCAAATTCCAGGAACTCACTGCTTTTTGACAGAGGCACCCTCATCCCTGGTTGAAGCTGGAAATGAATTTCTTCTGTAAAGCCCAAATCTGTTTTTCTAGGTTTTCATGTCAATACATTTAAAAAAATATTTAAAAGAGTAATAATATATAAAGATTAGTAGATAGAGTCCCACCAAATCCTATCCTTTTCTATTCTTCTCAGAGAATGTCTTTCTGAAGATGATTTCACTGTGGAACCCATATTTTCCCATCTAGTCTGAGAATTTAAATTAATATTGATAACAATCCTATCTAGCCAATTTGAATTTTTCTTCTGTGGGGATTTCTCTTTTAACTTTAAATGTTCTTTTAACTCAAAGTGTTCTCTCATTTATCTTTAAAAGAGAATTAAAAACATCACTTGATCCTTTGATGCTTAATTTTATTCCAATTTTCCATCAGAGCCCACTTTCCTATCCTTCATTACTTTTACTTTCCCAATCTCATGGTGGTGGCTCTCATCAACAGGGTTTAAATGGGAACCACATTTGAAAAAGAGCTTGGAAAATGTGTTTCTCAGACCTCCACCCCCTGTGGTATAGATGGATGAAAGGACAGGGGTGGTGCTGAGTGTAACAGGCAGTGTCTAGCATAGAGCAGCTCTGCCTCCTCAGCATCCATAAACACACTATTCATATTTAAACATCCAAAGAAAAACAATAACAAAATATCATGCTTCTACCTAACAACAACACAATTATCTCTCTTACAACAAAGACACTTTCATTCTTTCCAGGAAATGGCAGAACAAAATCACAGCAGTCATTGTGTCCAATGACTCTGGGTCACGCTCAAAGCTCTTCAATATCAGTCATGAATCTATCATAATATTGCTTAAAGACTAAGTTGTCAGCTTAAATAAACATCACCAGCCTACTTCACATAAATAGGAAGGGGAAAAAGATATTGGTTAATATACACAAATACACAAATAGCAGTCAAGGGATTTGCATAGCTGTTGCAGCACCTGTTTATGCAATTAGTTAGTAAATCATACTTGGCATTTGTGAATTATTTTTTTCCACTACCCATTCTAAGTTCCTTTTGTCCTCAGCCAACACTTTAACTGATCATAGTTCTTTATCTGGTCAGATGACTTGAATCTTTAGTTTTGAAACATCTTCACCCATGGTAGTACTGACAGCTTTGGGCTGTGGTCATTTTTCAGTGGCTTTTGCCATTGGGCATGGAATCACTAGATGGTTCCCTGGATTCTTGACATTTTCTTCCCTTCTCCTATCATCTAACAGCAGCTCTATTTCTCCCAGATAATCAGGATATATCATGAACTCTGGTGCAGTAACCTTTTTCTTTTTCTGTTGTTTTAGTGGAAGGAGCAGCCCAGAATGGCAAGGCAGTCATCTCAACTCATACTTGATGCAACAATTTCTGTGCCTCCCCTCCAGTAAAAGCAATACTCCTTTGGAAAAGAAGACCCTCTATATCAATAGACCCCAAGTTATGCAGATGTGAAGAAAATTTTGCAAATTGGTTATAGGAGTAACAGTGAAGGTGGTCACTTCATTGCTTGGATTTCCAACCTTTGTATTCCAGCTAAGAGAGAAACCAAGTCCTTTATTGTTTACTGGTTCACAGCATGTACTGCATTTTATAGGATAGCTCCCCAAATCTCTGAGCCAATGCCATAACTGAGTTTTTAATCATTCTAGAAGGACAATTGTTTCTGTATGAGAGGGAACCCAACTAGAACAGTGAATGCCAAGGACATGTGTCCATTGTCTTACTCCTTTTGTCAAAAATGAATTTCCCTGTGAGAAGCAATGAAAGCATTCAGTAGGTTCAGGTATAGTATTCCAGCATAATCACTAGGAACACAGAGGCAAATCCAAATCCACAGTCAGTCTGTTTTAGCAAGGACTAGTTGCTGACCCTATATGAGAAGGGGTCCAATGTAATTTATCTGCCACCAGGTGCCTGGCTGGCCCTCTAAGGAATGATGCCATATTGTAGACGTGGTTTCTATCTCAGCTTCTGGCAGGTGGGGCATTTGGCAATGGTAGTAGCCAATATTATTGAGACAATGCATTACTTCAGTCTATATCATGGCCACTGCTCAGGAGCCCATTGAGCAAGCACTGGAGCAACCAGAGAAAGAGGCTGACATGTCCAGAATAGATTACCTTATCTACTTGATTATTGAGACCAAACTCTGCAGTAGGTATCCTTTGGTAAAGAGTTGTATGGGATACAGATATAACCAACTCTGTGCTCCTTCTAACAATTTATCCACCTCCCTATTTCTTAGAGTTCCTTGCCATCATTTCTTATCTCCAACTTCATTCAAGCCTTCATCCAAATCATTAGTTACTGCTCATGAATCAATATAGACCCATACTTCTAACCATCTCTCCTGTCAGGAAAACTTTGACCTTGCAGGTTTAAGTACTCAACTCAAGGTGACCACACTTCTTATGTGAAAATTAGAGCATTGATTAAGAGTGGGACCCCAGAATCAGAACAGGGACAACTGTGTGAATCCAATAAAGCCAATATGTCAAAACTCCACTTTGTTCTGAGCTTTCCTTATCAGTAGAAGAAACCTGTCCTCCCCTCTCTGATGTGGTCATCTTCTCTTGTAAGGAGACTTTCTAATGTCCTTATCTAGGCCTTTCACTTTTAAGGAAATATGGACATCTTCAAGTCCCATGTCTACCACCTTGCTTTGCCTCCAGACTCAAAACTATAGGAAAGCTCAGAAGCCTCCAGAAAGATGAGCACAAGAAATAGCTGTTGGCAATCTCAGCTACTTATCATCCAAGGGGCTGGCCAGGAGAGAGGTTCTAGAAGCTGCTGCAAAGCTTCATACCTGCCAAAAATCTTGTACCTGTCTGCTACTAGCACAATGATAGCTTTGTTTCTTTCTAGCTTCCAATTCTTTCATGAGTGCTTCACATTGGAAGAATGCAAAAAAAAAAAAAATCTTGGAAATGTGGGTTTTGGTCTTCTGGCCCTGTGTGAAAGGAGAGAGCTTGGGGATAGTAGAGAGAGTGCCAAGTACTGACAGACAACTTCCAGCTCAAAGCACTTAGAAGGTAGAATACTAGAAGTCTTGTGAGAAGGAGGGAAGAGGCAAGTGGAGGGAAGGAAGAGGATTTGTGTGAAATAGCTATTTGAAGGTTGAGAAAGAAGAAAAAGAAAATATCTTGAATTGAGCAAAAGCCTTATCATTACTAGATATAATTCCATAACTGCTCTTGCTTGAAAAGGTAGTTTCCAAGGATAGAAAAACAATATAGTTGGTCCCTTATAAATGACATATCTTGGTGGAAACCTGTTCTCCCAAATTAAAAAAATTTCCAAAGGTTTTGAAGGCTGCTAAAAACTGGGCTGTCGGTGTGAAGGAAAACAACTCTCTATGGATTTTCTAGAGTTGTTTATAGAAAATGCTCAAGTCTTTCTCTTGCCGATGTGTTTCCTCTTGGGCATGAGATTGTGTTCCAGTGACAGCCAGAAGAGCTACAGAACCTAGGAGTGAGCCAGGAAGCATGTGTTTGTTAAGAGGCTTTGGCAATGCTTCCTGAAGAGGGCATCTGCTAGTCACAGTGTGAACTAAGTTGTAGCCTTTTTTTTTTTCTCTCTTGGCCCATGCCCATAAAGGAGCGCAAATATTCCCTTCAGTATGATTGCTGAAATGTGATTTCTCTGCAAAAGAATAAGGATCTCACATTTGAAAGATGTGTACTTTCTGGGTATCAGTGCCCAGAATGTCTGAATTATGAATAATGTGTGTATGACTCTCCCTGATTAACATTTTAACCCTCAATATTGCATCAAGAGGGAGAATATTGGCATTTTATTCCTTCTACAGTGACAGAGGATTCTGATTCTGATTCAGTTTTCAGAAGCAAGGGCAACTTTATCTGTAGGGAGCCCCCATGCTTCAGGGAAACCCCAATCTGCCTTCATATATAGAAACCCAAGACTCTAGGATGAATTAGAAAGTCCCATTTCATAGTGGACCTATGTCAAGATCCACCTTAAGAAACCAGGCTAGGCTCAGTGGGAGACTTTCACCTAAAAAGAGTCCTCCAGCTGGGCCAAACCCTATATTTGCAGAGTT
>JAQZBX010112197.1:0-10217 GCA_029593785.1 Cabassous unicinctus
GCATCCGTGGATGAGGTCTGGCAGCTCACCTGCTTGCAAGACCTGGGTGCACTCGCACACAAGGCCTAATGGCTCACCTGCTCACGGGGCCTGGTGGCTCACCCATGCACAGGGACTGGCAGCACACCCATGGATGGGGCCAGGCAGATCACCCTCTCGCCGGGCCTGGCGGCACACCTGCAAACCCGGCCTGGTGGCCCAGGCACCTTCTATATTTTTCTTTTTCTTCTTTTTACCAGGAGGTCCCAGGGACTGAACCCAGGATCCTCCATATGGGAGACAGATGCCCAACCATTTGAGTCACATCTGTCCTCCTGTTATATCTCTTAAGGTTGACTAAAGATACCTAGATTTACAGTCATTTCCCATACAGGATGATCACATAATAAATCAGGCTTAGTTTATCACCAGCATTCCAAAAACCAGACCTAGGGAGAAAAACTAGGTCTGGGGACACATGCATGATTTCTAATATAGCGAATGTTTAACTTACCCTGATTATCACAAAATCAGGACAGCAAGAATATTAGCATTTAAATATTTTGTATGTGCTATACTTTAAAAATACCCTTAATATTGGACACTCAGGATATTTCCAGTTTCTGATACTTCAAGCAGGACTGCAACAAACAAACTATTATAAATGTTTTAAACATTAATGTGTTTGTATTTGTATGTGCCTGTGTATAAGTGTGTCTGTGTATATATGATTAATCTCAGAGGTACAATTATTAGTACAATAGAAAATGCATTGATTAGTTTAATACATGTTGAAAAATTGCCCTCAATATGACTGTAAACAGTTGTACCTCCAGCAGCCATATTAAATATCCAAAGGCCAGGAAGGAATGGCATTTACTCTGCAGCTTATTAAAAGAGATCATTTTCAAAATGTTGAATTTTGCCTGATAAGTGAGAAATATTTTGATGTTTTCAGTTAGTATTTTCATTTTGAATAAATTTGATACTTCACAGATATATTTAAAAGTCAGGGATATTTGCATTTGATATGTGTAAAATCTTTCTTCATATATGTTTTTCATTTCTTGTTGTGGTACTGAATTTTTTCTTTTCAAAATCAATATTTTTATAAGAACAATTAACCTTTAATTAATTTGAGTTGCAAATATTTTGATTGAATGCTACTTTTAAATTCTTCTTTAGTTTTTCTGTGCAAAATTATTTTATTTTAATTTTGTTGTATAATTTTTACATTTACTTTTTTCTTTTATATTTTATTCCTGAGTCAGAAAAAAATGTCCTTAGCCAATGTCTCAAGATTTTCACTATGTTTTCCTTAAGAACTCTTATTTCTTAAAATTAAAGAAAAAGAAAAAAATACCTTAGATTTTCATTTTCTTCTTGGTATACTGTTATGTTGTGTGAGTTGTAGATCATATAGGTACATGTAATAAAAATGCAATCATCCCAACATTGTGTATCAAATGGTCGATGATTATCAAGTATTATATTATTATATTCCCATAAGTAATGGATCCGTTATAAATAATTATGTACTTTTCCATTAATCCCTATAACCATGTGAGTTTCAAACCACTCCACTTTAATCACTGATAATTTATGGTACATTCTTATAGTTGTTAGGATGCATTATACTTCATTTTTTCTTATTTGTCAGAGATTTAATAATTATACTTGACTTTATTTCTTCATTTAAACAGAAGAATAACATATAGATATTAGATTTTATTTTTTTTAAATTTAGAATCATATGACATATATCAGCTAAATTATGGTCAAGTGGATATCATTAGCGAATGAGGTTTTTCGTTTTGTTTTGTTTTTTAACAAAGGAGTACCTACAATTTCTCAATAAAATTATTTTGTACTTCCAGAGTAACTTACCATTTTATATTTTTATCATAAATATATTTCTTTCCACTTCATGTTTCTTATTGTTTTATAATTTAAACTTTTCTTGTATTATTTCTTTTAAAAGATGGTTTCTCCTAATATGCTAATTTAAAATCAAATTAGTATCCAACTCACTATCTTAGGAAATCTTCTCATTGCTTTAAGATTTCAGGTGATTCAATAAATTTCCAGGTAGGTATCCATAGTATCTGAGACATTTGTATGTCTAACATAACAAAAGTGGGGTTTTCAATCTATGCTCTAAGGGACTCTATTACTCTTCATTCTGTCCTGTATCTAAGAAAAATTCTCTCTGTGTTTGTTTTGGAATGTCTTTAATTTTACTTCTTTTTGCAGAATATTTTTCATTATGTAGATTTTAAATTTAACAAGTTTTTTACTTGTTAAATCCTTCCAACATTTTGGACATCTCTTATCACAGCCTTGATATTATGGCTTTTCTTACAGATTCTTTAAAGATTTTAAAAGTATTTGAACTCAGTTTTTCTTCAGTTTATTCTAATACTCTGAGTTGTAATTGTATATACATATAATCAATATATTATATTGCTGATATATATATATATTAGCAAAATGCGAGTAAGGGAGAGGGAATATTTTACCAGAAGATTTGCAATAAAGCACATAATGCAACTCCTGAATATCTATGTAGACTTTTGTTGTTAAAATTGAAAGGTTGATTGTAACATCTATATGAAAAATCAAAATACGTAAATAGACAAAAAAATTTGAAAATGAAAAAATGTTGTAAAACACATAACACCTTATTTTATGGATTATTATTAAGCTACAGAACACAACACTATGTGATACTGACATAAAGAAAAACATGCCTAAGAAAAACTAAGAGAAAAAGAACACACTGGAAGAAAAGATTTGGAAAACATATATCCAACAAAAGAATTATATCTAGAATTATGAAGATTATTTAACACACAATAATAAAAAAAACAACCTCATAAAAAGGGCAAAAATATTTGAAAAGATTTGTAAAATATGTGAACTATCCAAGGGAATATGGTAGCTTTAAATTTGACTACACTCATAATTATATTACATGTACCAACAACTAAAGATCAAGAATATCTGGTTGGCCCCCAGTGTGGAACATAACTCCTGGGGATGAGCTTCCCTGACATAAAGATATTACTACCAAGCACCAGCTAGAAATGCAGCTGGAAAATTACCTTGACCAAAAAGGGGTAAAGAGTAAAGGCAAATGAGTTTAAATGGCTAAGAGACTTCAAAGTCAGTCAGGAGGTCATTCCAGAGGTTACACTTATGCACTCCTCAGCAAGATCTCATTGAGTGCCAAAGTAAATATTTCCTCAAATAGCAGGGCTCCTTAGTTCTCTGGAGACATCCAGACAGTATAGGCAAGGCAGACAGCTCAGGAGTTTGGTGGCTTGTGAGTGGTCCCCACTTGGGAATTTATGCTCCCCAGTGTGACAGAGTTGTACTCAGTTGTAGTTTCCCTACACATGGCTCTTCTGCCCTTCTATTTAAAACTATAGTTAGTACTATGCTTGATAGCTGTATGTCCAAGAGACATAAATCTTTGGGCTGTTTATGTGCCAACTAGACCCTGAAACTCAGCAGAGTTGCAACACCTATTCTCCAGTTCATTGGATTCACCCAGGACAATGAACAAGGAGCTAATGATGGACAACAACCATCCCAAGGAACAAAGAGAGTCTGCAACTTCAAATGAGATAGTTCTATTCATCTGTCTCATGGTATCTAAGCATCTCTCAATTAGAGATTGAGTGGGCAACACCATCCCAGAATCCTCAGGATTGGAGAATGAAGGATGGACTAGACTTACTGGCATTTTAATATAGATTTATTGTGTTTCTAACAATAGAAAAATTTTATCATTGATGTGGAGGCAGTGGCCACTGGAGGTTCTGAGGGGAGGGAGGGGGAAAAATAGGTGTAATATTGGGAGCATTTTCAGGACTTGGGAATTTTCCTGAATGACATTGCAATGACAGATACAGGTCATTATATATCTTGCCATAATTTAAAAAATTGTGTGGGAGAGAGTGTAAACTACAATGTAAATTATAATCCATGCTTATTGTTAATGCTCTAAAATGTGTTCATCAATTTTAACATGTACCATACTAATGATGGATGCTTTTAATGTGGGAAAATATGGAAGGGGTAGGGGACAGGTCTTACGGGAATCCCTATATTTTTTATGTGACATTTATGTAATCTCAGTATCTTTTGAAAAAATAAAAATGTATATTAAAAACATAAAAGTATTAAAAAAATAAAAAAGAAATTCTAGTTGGAAATACAGCAATCTAAATATACCATTTACAATTAGTCCACTTCAAATATTAGGACATAAATTGGTTGGAAGGAAAAGGATTTAAATGTATTTGCCATAAAACATAACCAAAGTAAACGTCATATAACTTTAATAATATCTGACAATGTAGATTTTAAGGGGAAAGAATCATTACAAAACATGAAAAAGTATTTTATAATGATAAATTTCAATTCTCAAAGAATAAATTGATGAACCTAATTCTATAACCTCAAAATATCTTCACCACGTAGAAAAATAATTATAAATCCATAATAACATTGGGAAATTATAGCACACCTCTTGATTACTAAAAGAAAAAACTACCTCCCCTCAAAAAAATTTAAAAAGACCTGGAAGATGTGAAGGTATTGTTAACAAACATGATGCACATGATGGATATTATGAGCCATAAAACAAATTGAAATCATATACTTTGTACCATAACCACTGTGAAATTAATTTAGAAATCAATAACAGAAATATAAACGTAGTACCTCTATGTTTGGAAAATAAACAACAAACCTCTCAAGTATTGTGGTTTAAAGAAGAAATAGGTAAAAGCATATTTTTAAATGATTGATATAGAAAATATAATACATCACAATTTGCATTTGCAGGTAATGCTGATATAAGAGGAAATGTTATTGCCTTAAATGAATGCAATCACAAAGAAGACAGTCTGAAAAGTCAAAGATCGAAGCAACCCTCTCAAGAGTTAGATAGATGAAAAGTAATGACAATATATATAAATTCATAAAATTGAAAATTAACATTAAATAAAGAGATAAAGCCAAAAGTTAGGTTTACAGAAGACCACTCTTTGCAAGGGCAAGGAGGACTTGGATATCCAATATCAGAAATGAAAAGAATATCATTAAAGAAAGACTACATCCATTCATCTGTTGATGGGCACTGGGGCTGATTCCAACTTTTGGCAATGGTGAACAATGCCGCTATGAACATTGGTGTGCATATATCTGTTCGTGTCTTTGCTTTCAGTTCTTCTGGGTATATACCCAGCAGTGGAATCGTTGGATCATATGGAAGATCTATTGTTAGTTTTCTGAGGAACCGCCAAACTGTCCTCCACAGTGGCTGGACCATTCCACAATCCCACCAGCAGTGGGGCAGGGAGGGGAGAGGCAGTCGAAATACAGGGGCTTTTTTGGAGACTTGGGGGTTGTCATGAGTGGCATTGTGGCAACAGATGTAGGCCATTTTACATCAGCATATACCACGCAAAACTGTGTGGGAGAGAGGGTGGTCTATGATGTGAAATGCGGTCTATGTTTGGTGGCAAAGCCCCAGGATGTGTATATCCATTGTGGGTGATGTCCCACACTGATGAAGGATGTTGGTGTGGGATGTTGTGGGAGGTTTGGGAGGTGGGGAACATGGGAATCCTTGTAATTTCTGAGTAATAATTAGGTAATCGAAGCACCTTTAAAATATATATATATATAAAATTTAAAAAAATAAAAAAATAAAAAAAAGAAAGACTACAGAAATAACAAGAAAATTTTGAACAACTTTATGCAAATAAATTTTAAAATGTAGATGAAATGGACAAATTTCTACAAGGAACAAAATGAAAGAATCTCATAGATATTATAAATAAGTGAAATAAGTCAATTACAAAAGAAGGCATATAATGTAATTCCATTAATAAGGAGTGCAAAA
This sequence comes from Cabassous unicinctus, assembly GCA_029593785.1. Taxonomy (NCBI): domain Eukaryota; kingdom Metazoa; phylum Chordata; class Mammalia; order Cingulata; family Chlamyphoridae; genus Cabassous; species Cabassous unicinctus. Next base: position 5,897 of record JAQZBX010112197.1, read on the forward strand.
AAGGCACAAAATTTATTGATATTTTGACAAGTCATAAAGTGGCTACCTCAGGACAGTATTGACTACAAAAAGTTAAGAGAATTTACTTAGATGGTGGCAGTGTTTCATAGTTTGATCCAAGTGCTGTTTCCATGGCTATATTCATTGAGCTGTATAGATAAGATATAATATATATATTTTATATCTCTATTAAAAAGGTGAAAAAATTAATTCCTCCATGCAATCTAGAAGGATTTTGAAATCTATCTATATGTCCTTCATATAAATTTTTCAGAGCAAATTATTTTTTCAAGTCATGTTAAACAATAGTTGGCTAAAATATTCCATTTCCTCTATAAGTTTTAGTTTGCTTACATAGAATTCCTTGGTGAGCTCATAAGATTCTTTGTGATTCCCTTTTGCATTTCCACTTTATTTTACCTGATTAGGTCAGAAGGCAATTTATTCTATATTATTATATTTTTAATTCCAAAGAAGTAGCTAATACTTATTTTTACTATCTTTTTTCTCTAGTTGCCTAATCACCTTATTATTCTTTATTCCTTTTACTTCCCTTCATTTTATTCTGTCATTTATTTTTATCTTGCATTATAGTATTATTGAAACGATAACTAAAGTACATCTTTTGTTTTGTTTTGTTTTCCTTGAGCTTTGTTTAATCAGTATTATATAGATTCCACTATATAATTTTATCATTGTTTTTAGACATTCATCAATTTTATTAATATGGGAGAGTTTTAAAATCCAAATTGTAATGGTCTCTTTTCTTTGTATTTTAAAAATAAATTCTATTTTATTTCATTTTAACAATATGTTTGCTGTATTCTTTACTCTTTTTTTAATTATTGGTGTTTTCTTTGTAGCTTCCCTAGTCCATAATTTGATTTTGAACCTTGCTGCCTAATTACATTTAAGAGTGTGCATAGTGAATATACTTAGTGTAGAGCTGAATTTAAATTTATGATCTGACATAATGTTATCACATATTGCAATAGATTGAGTAAAGCCTTTTAAATTTACTAACAAGAAAGACATATTTGATTTTATAGCTCTCATATTTCATGTTATGTTATATGTATTTAAAATGTTATAATTTCCATCTATATATTAAATATTAATTTTAAGAATTTTATTGAAATTAAAATTTAAATAAAGAAATGTGCACTTATTTTGGATGACTTTTCACAGACTGTGCATATCTTTGTAATTATCCATAGGTCAAGCAATGCATTATCCCTTCCCCTCTGTAATTCCTGATAGTTTTCCCTTCCAGTCACTAACACCCACCCTTCATGGCCCCATCCAGTGACTACTCTCCTTATTTCTAACTGCATGTATTATTTTGTCTGTTTCTGAGTTTTAATCACACAGTTTTCACTATTTGTATGGGACAGGAGAGACAAGACAACTATCATAAAGAACTCTGTAGAGCTGGCAATGACCATGATAATCTAGGTGAAATGGACATATTTCTAGAAACACAAAAATACCTCAAAGTGACAGAAGAAAAATAGAAAATCTTAAGAGACCTATAAGAAGTAAACTGTTTGGCTCAGTAGTCAAAAACAAATGCCCAAGACTAGATGGCTTCACTGGTGAATTCTACCAAATATTCAAAGAAGAATTACTAGCTCTTCTCAAATTCTTCCAAATAAGTGAAGAGGAGAAAGCAAACCCTAACTTGTTCTATGAGACTAGCTTTACCCTGCTATCAAAGTCAAGTAAAGATAACATAGGATCAGAAAATTTGAGACAAATTACCCTTATGAAAAAAACGCAAAAATCCTCAACAAAATACTGGCAAACTGAATTCAACAGGATATTAAAGGAATATTCACCATGACTAAAGAAAAAATTTTCCCAGAAATGTATTGATGTTTCAACATAAGAAAATTAGTCAATGTTACATGATGTCAATACTGAACGACTGAAAGTTTTCCCCCTAATATCGGGTACAAGAGAAGAATGTTTGCCTTCACTAGTACTGTACAACATTGTAAAAGAAATTCTAGCAAGAGAAATTATAAAAGAAAAAGTCATCCAAATTTGGGTGGAAGAAGTAAAACTATCTCTAATCATGGATGGCATGATACTCTATGTAGAATATCCCAAAGAACTGACAGAAAAAAATTAGAGCTAATAAAGGCTTTCAAAACAGTCATGGGGTGCATTATTAATGCACAAAATTCAGCTGTGGTTTATTGGCTATTTTTGAGAAGTGCTTTTCTAAGAGTTAGTCATTTCTTTGAATTGGCAATAGGATTTTTATAAAATGAGAGAACATAATGCATAGGTTACAAACTACAGTCTCTTGAGGCCAGCCACACACAACTCAAAAGCTTCTCTCTTTTTTTGACTTTTTATTATTATTATTATTAAAAGATACTTAGATTTTATAAACATTACACAAAACATATAAGGATTCCCTTATGCCTCACCCCCCACATTTCCCACAATCTCCCACATGAACATCGTTCATTAGTGTGGCACATTCGTTGCAATTGACAAATGCATTCTATGTGGACCATAGTTCACATTGTAGTCTACCCTCTGTCCCATACAGTTCTGCATGTTTTGTGATGCTATAAAATGGCCTATATCTGTCATTGCAATGTCACTCAGGATGATTCCCAAGTCCCGAAAAAGCCCCTGTATTACAATTGTTTTTCCCTCTCCCTGGCCCCAGAGCCTCCAATGGTTACCGGCTCGACATCAATGTTGAAATTTGTTCTATTGCTAGAATCATAATATGTCTATAGTAGAATAATAAGTCTACTCTAGTCCATATTTCTTTCCCCAATCCCAAGGAATCTGGGATGGTGACATCCAAACCACCTCCAATTGAAAGGGGTCTTATATCCTGTGGGGAAGATGGATGAGGCTATCCTGCCTGCAGCTGCAGACTCTCTCCATTTCCTGGGATGGACATTGTCCATCATAGTCTCCCTGCCAGTTAACCTGGGTGAATCCAATGAACTGTAGAGTAGGTGTTGCATCTCCACCAAGTTGTGAGCCCAGCTGGCACATGTACATCCCAAAGACTCAAGTGTCTGTATGTACACCTGAAAATTCCAGCACCAAGTATAGGTTTAAATAATAGGGACAGATGTGCTATTTGCAGGGAAGACATTTTTGAGTCCAACTCTGTCATTCTTAGGAGCACAAACTCCAAAGTAGGGCTCAATAGCAAGGCACCAAACTCTGGAGCTATCTGCCTGACTATAGAATCTGGGTGTCTCCAGAGTGATCAGGAGCCCCACTATTTGGGGTAGTATCTACTTTGGCAGTCTATGAGATCCTGCTGAGGTTTGCATAAGCGTTACCTCTAGCATGACCTCCCAACTCACTTAGAAATCTCTTAGCCATATAAACTCATTTGTCTTTACCTTTTCCCCCTTTTATTTGAGGTCTTTTTCCACTTGCATTGTTAGCTGGTACTTGGTAGCAATCCCTCAGTGCCAGGGAAGCTCATCGCTGAGAGTCATGTTCCACGCTGGGAAAAGGTAATGCATTCATATGGTGAGTTTGGCTCAGAGAGAGGCCACATTTGAGCAACAAGGAGGCTCTCAGGAGGCAACCCTTGGGCATCACATATCAGTAGGCTAGGTTTCAATTTCTAAAGCAAAGGCTCATAAGCCTAGTCATCAATATCAAGAGCCCATCAGTGAGTCATCCACCTTTGTCAGACACTGCACCTGCATTTGGGGGTTGTTGCTGCTCCCTTAGAGAATGTGGCAGAGCCCTCCAGGATGGGAATTCAGTATTCCCTCAGATAGTTTGTGAGTCTCTACCCACTGTGACTATGTCCCGTGAATATTTGAAAATTTTTACATACCTTATATGTGTTCTCAGTGAACTTCCTCCCATGCATCCTCCATCCCTGACATCCCACATCAGTGATCTTCCCATGCCCCAGTTGTAACCCTTCTGTGATCCAAAGCTTCTTCAAATATGAGGACATTACAATAGCTGAATACATTTAATAGGAAAATGAAATAATAATGATAAGTTTAAATATAAGAGATAAAATACAAAAAAAAATTAAAAAACAAAAAATTAAACTTAAAAATTGGGTTATATAAAAAAAGTAAAAATATTAACAAATTTTTTTTAACATTTTGCCTTTTATCTCCACAATATCTGGTGTCCTATCTGTACCATGGCACCTTCCCCCACTCATTCCCCAGTGTCTCACTATTTTTAATTTTGTTTTCAAAGAAGTTTTAGGTCACAGCAAAGTCACACACAGAATACAGGAAGCTCTCATATACCCAACATCCTCCCCCTTCCCCCCCCCAAATTAATACCTTTATATATGTGG
>JAQZBX010112198.1:0-10222 GCA_029593785.1 Cabassous unicinctus
AAATAGTCGCCAGTCTAATAGGTGTAAGATGATTCCTCATTGTAGTTTTGATTTGCATTTCCCAAATAGCTAAGTGATGTTGAGCTTTTCCGTCTGTTTAGGTCTTCTTTGATTTCTTTTAGCATTATTTTGTAGTTTTCTGCATATAAGTCCTGTACTTCTTTGGTTAAATTAATTCCTGGGCATTTGAATATTTTTGTTGCTATTGTAAATGGAATTTTACCCCCGATTTCCTCCTCAGATTGTTCTGTATTAGTGTACAAAAACATTACTGATTTTTGCATGTTGATCTTGTATCCTGCCACTTTATGGTTTTGGTTCTTATATTTAGGTCTTTGATCCAGCTTGAGTTAATTTTTGTATAGGGCATGAGATGATGATCCTCTCTCATTCTTTTGGATATGGATATCCACTTCTCCCAGCACCATTTGTTGAAAAGGTCATTCTGTCCTAGTTGACTGTGCTTGGTGGCCTTGTTGAATATCAGTTGATCATATACGTGAGGACCTATGTCAGAACTCTCAATTCAGTTCCATCAATCTGTATATCTATCCTTGTACAATACTATGCAGTTTTGATCACTGTAGCTTTGTAGTGTGCTTTAAAGTCAGGTAGCATGATTCCTCCAATTTTGCTTTTCTTTTTCATATGTTTTTGGCTGTTCTGGGCACCTTGCCCTTCCAAATAGATTTCATAATTAGTTTTTCCAATTCAGTAAAAAATGCTGTAATTTTTATTGGGATTGGGTTAAATCTGTAAATCAATTGGGTAGGACAGATATCTTATTGATGTTTAGTCTTCTAATCCATGGACATGGAATATTCTTCCATTGATTTAGGTTTTCTTTGATTTCCTTTAACAATGTTGTGTAGTTTTCTGCATACAACTCCTTTACATCTTAAGTTAAGTTTATTCCTAGAGATTTGATACTTTTAGTTGCTATTGTAAATGGAGTTTTTTCTTGATTTCTTCCTCAGATTGCTCATTATTGATGTACAGAAATGCTACTGATTTTTTGCCTATTGATCTTTCTTAAACTTTATTTTGTACATTTAATAATTGAAAATATAAACAATAATTTAAAAATAAAAACAAAATACACTTGAATAAAAACATACATTTCTCAATTAAATGTACTGGATACATTAAAAATATTCTTTTTGAATCATACAATATGTTACACAATATATTTGGTTCATAGTAATGCAGTCATACAGTATTTGTACTTTTGTGTCTAGCTTGCTTCACCCAACATAATGTCCTCCAGGTTCATCCATGTTGTCATGTGCTTCACGACTTCATTCTTCTTACAGCTGCGTAATATTCCATCATGCGAATATACCACAGTTTGTTTATCCAGTCATTGGTTGTTAGATACCTGGGTTGTTTCCATCTTTTGGCAATCGTGAATAATGCCACTATGAACATTGGTGTGCAGATGTTTATTTGTGTCACTGCCCTCAGTTCTGGGTATATACCCAGTAGTGGTATTGCAGGGTCACATGGCAAGTCTATATTCAACTTCTTTAGGAATTACCAAACAGTCCTTCACAGTAGCTGTACCATTCTGCATTCCCACCAACAATGAATAAGTGTTCCTATCTCGCTACTTCCTCTCCAACACTTGTAGTTCTGTGTCTTTTTAATAGTGGCCATTCTGATAGGTGTGAAATGATGTGAAGTGATGTCTCATTGTAGTTTTGATTTGCATTTCCCTTATTAAGGATGTTGAGCATTTTCTCATGTGTTTTTTTGCCATTTGTATTTCTTCTTTGGACAAATGTCTATTCAAGTATTTTGCCCATTTTTTAATGGGTCATTTGTCTTTTTATGGTTGAGTTGTAACAACTCTTTATATATGATGGATATTACCCTTATCAGATATGTGATTTCCAAATATTTTCTCCCATTAAATTGGCTGCCTTTTCACTCTTTTGATAAAGACCTGTGAGGTGCAAAAATGTTTAATTTTGAGGAAGTCTCATTTTTCTATTTTTCCTTTTGTTGTGCAAGTTTTGGGTGTAAGGAGTCCAAGAAACCACCACCTACTACAAGATCTTGAAGATGATTCCCTACATTTTCTTCTAGTAGTTTTATGGTCCTGGCTTTTATATTTAGATCTTTGATCCATTTTGAGTTAATTCTTGTATTTCCACCACTTTGCTGAACTCATTTATTAGCTCAAGTGGCTTTGTCATGGATATTTCAGAATTTTCTAAATACAGGATGATGTCATCTGCAAATAGTGAGTTTTACTTCCTCTTTTCCTATTTGGATGTCTATTTGGATTTTTTTTTTCTTGTCTAATTGCCCTAGCTAGAACTTCTAGTACAATATTGAATAACAACTGTGACAGTGGGCATCCTTGTCTTGTTCCCGATCTTAGAGGGAAAGTTTTCAACCTTTCCCCATTGAGTACGATATTGCCTATGGGTTTTTCATATACGCCTTTTATCACACTGAAGAATTTTCCTTCTATTCTTATCTTTTGAAGTGTTTTTATCAAAAAAGGATGCTGGATTTTGTCGAATGCCTTTTCTGCGCCAATTGAGATAATCATGTGGTTTTTTATCATTCAATTTGTTAATGTGGTGTATTACGTTGATTGATTTTCTTATGGTGAACCAGCCTTGCATACCAGGAATAAATCCCACTTGGTCATGATGTGTAAGTCTTTTGATATACTGTTGGATTCTATTTTTAAGTATTTTGTTAAGAATTTTTACATCTATGTTCATTAGAGAGATTGGTCTGCAATTTTCTTTTCTTGTAGCATGTTTATCTGGCTTTGGTATCAAGGTGATGTTGACTTCATAAACTGTGTTGCATAATGTTCCCTCCTCTTCAATTTTTTGGAAGAGTTTAAACAGGATTAGTGTTCGTTCTTTTCAAAATGCTTGGTAAAATTCGCCTGTGAAGCCATTTGGTCCTGAACTTTTTTTTGCTGGGAGATTTTTAATGATGGATTCAATTTCTTTAAGTGTAATTGGTTTGTTAATTTCTTGTGTTTCTTGTAGCGTCAGTGTAGGTTGTTTGTGCATTTCTAGGAATTTGTCCATTTCATCTAGGTTGTCTAGTTTGTTGGCATACGGTGTCTCATAATATCCTCTTATGTTCCTTTTTTTATTTCTGTGGGATCAGTCGTAACTTCCCCCCTTCCATTTCTGATTGTATTTAATTGCATCTTCTCTCTTTTTTTCTCTTTGTTAGTCTCGTTAGGGGTTTGTCAATTTTATTGATCTTCTCAAAGAACAAGCTTTTGGTTTTATTGATTTTCTCTGTTGTTTTTTTTTTGTTCTCAATTTCATTTATTTCTGCTCTAATCTATATTATTTCTTTGCTTCTACTTGATTTGGGATTGATTTGCTGTTCTTTTTCTAGTTTCTCTAGTTGTTCAGTAAAATCTTTGAGTTTAGCTCATTCTTCCTTTTTAATATAGGCATTTAGGGCTATAAGTTTCCCTCTCAAGACTGCCTTCACTGTATTCCATAAGTTTTGATAAGTTGTGTTCTCATTTTCATTTGTCTCAATATGTTTACTGATCTTATTTGCAATTTCTTCTTTGACCCACTGATTATTTAGGAGTGTGTTGTTTAGCTTCCACACATTTGCAAATTTAACTCTTTCCTGTCTATTATTGACTTCCAGTTTCATTCCATTAAGATCTGAGAAGGTCCGTTGTATAATTTCAATCTTTTTATTTTTATTGAGAGCTTTATTGTGACCTAACATGTGGTCTATCCTGGAGAAAGATCCATGGGTACTCTAGAAGAATGTATAACTGCTGAGTTTGGATGCAGTGTTCTGTATATGTCTGTTAGGTCTAACTCATTTATCATATTGTTCAAGTTCTCTGTTTCCTTGTTGATCTTGTGTCTAGTTGTTCTATCTAATGATGTCAGTGGTGTGTTAAAGTCTCCAACGATTATTGTAGAGGTGTCTATTTCTCCCTTCAGTTTTGCCAGCATTTGTCTCATGTATTTGGGGCATAAATAGTTATGACTGTTATTTCTTCCTGGTGGATTGTCCCCTTTATTAATATATAATGGCCTTCTGTATCTCTTATAACTTCTTTGCATTTAAAGTCTGTTTTGTCCAATATTAGTATAGCTACCCCTGCTCTCTTTTGGTTACTATTTGTGTGGAGTAGCTTTTTCCAACCTTTCACTTTCAGCTCTGGGTCTAAGGTGAGTTTCTTTTAAGCAGTATGTGGATGGTTCATGTTTTTTATCCATTCTGTCAGCCTGTATCTTTTGATTGGGGAGTTTTATCCATTAACAGTCAATGAAATTACTGTAAATGCATTATTTACTTCTACCATTTTATTATTTGGTTTTCATATGTCATATCATATTTTTGTCTGTCTTTTTACTCTTTTGGTTATCCTTTCTTCTCTTCTTTATTCTATACTCTCCTCCAGGCCTCTCTCTCTCCTGTCTTTTTCTTTCTGGCTCTATGGTTTCCTTTAATATTTCCTGCAAAGGTGGATTCTTTTTTATAAACTCTCTCAGTTTCTGTTTGTGAATGTTTTATACTCATCTTCATATTTGAAGGACAGTTTTGCTGGATAAAGAATTCTCAGCTGGCAGTTCTTCTCTTTCAGTATTCTAATTGTCTCATACCACTATCTTCTCACCTCCATGGTTTCTGCTGAGAAATCTGTGCTAGGTCTTACTGCATGTCATTTGTATATGATGGTTTTCTTCTCCCTTGCTGTTCTCAGAATTTTCTCTTTTTCTTTGACATTTGACATTCTGAGTAGTATGTGTCTTGGAGTAGTCTATTCAGATTTATTCTGATTGTGGTGCAGTGCACTTCTTGGACATTAAGTTCATTTCTTTCATGAGAGTTGCAAATTTTTCTGCTATTATTTCCTCAAATACTCTTTCTGCCTCTTTTCCCTTCTCTTCTCCTTCTGGAGCTCTCATGATATGTATGTTGTTGCATTTCACATTTTCATTATACTTTCTGAGCCCCTGCTAAATTTTTTCTGTTCTTTTCTCTCTCTGTTCTTTTCTTTCTTCAATTTTAGCTGTTCTGTCTTCGGTATCACTTATTCTTTCTTCTATCATTTCAAGTCTGCTGTTGTATGCCTTTAATGTGTTTTTGATCCCACCTATTGTGCCTTTCATTCCCATGAGCTCTGTTACTTTTCTGTTTAGGGTTTCAAATTCTTCTTTACACTCACCCAATGACTTCTTGATGTCATTTATCTCTTTAGCCATATTATCTTTCAACTGATTAATTTGATTTTGGAAATTTGTGTGCATCTTCCTAATTAGTTCTCTCAAATCTTGTGTCTCTTCTGGGGCTTTGATATATTCCTTTTCTTGGTCCATGTCTTCCATTTTCTTAGTATGGCTTGTAACTTTTTGCTGATGCCTAAGCATCTGATTAGGATGTAGTTTACTCAGATGCTCAATTTCTTTCTCTTTTGTTGGAATTTAGTGGCGGGAGGCTGTGTGTTACTGCTGCTCTTTGCTTCTTGCTCAACCTGGATTGTTAAGATTGCCCCTGCTATTTGCTCAAAACTGGGCTCTGGACCCAGTAATTGGTTGCCGACCTGCTTCTTAGGGCCTCAGGGAGGGAGGCTATAAAGGCTGGAAAAAGCCTCTTTTACTTATTTTTAATTTTATCATGTGTACTTCCTTGGTCTGCCAGCAGATGGCACTCTTTGTCAGCCCTCTCAGTTCAATGCCTGGTCAGAGTATATTTGTTGCAACATAGACCAGGTCAATGTGATAGAGCTTCCTGAGTGGAGGCTAAGAGTCTTGTAATTTCAACTTTCTCAAAGCCAATTCTCCAGACTTCTCTGGCAGCCCCCTTCCTTTTCCTGGGTAGGAAATATTTCCACTCCCTTCTGTTTCCTCAACAATCAGTCCCAGTTAGTAGAGAAGGATATTGGGAGGGTCGGATACCTTTAGCCTCTTGCCGGCTCCCAAGGCAAACAATGGGGTGGCCCCACCTGACCTGGAAGGGCTTCTAGGACACAGCAGAACAAATTTATGGGTCAAAAGCTGAGTCAGCCTTAGGCTGTGTCCCTCTCTCTCCCTTTTTCTGGAGAGATGCATCCTCAACAATCAGTCCCAGCTAGAAGAGAGGGAGATTGAGAGGGTCAGATTCTCCCAGTCTTGTGTCTGCTCCCAGGGCAAACCATGGTGTGGTCCCACCCAACCTGGAAGGGCTTGTGGGACATAGCAGACCAAATTTGTGTCAGTAGCTAAGTCAGTCTTAGGCTGTGTCCCTCTCTCTCCCCTTTCCTGGGGTGGTGGATCCCTGGAGCCACCTTTGTCTGTAGCCAGAAGCCCAGAGGCCTGAGTGTTCTAAAGTGTCTTTAGTGTGGGGCAGGGTGCCAGTAGCAGCAGCCGCTGGTTTCAACTCACAGTTCTGTCACTGTGATTCCCCTCCTTTGTCCCTCTCTCCTCTGGGCAGTGTCCAGCCTTCACGTGGTGTCCAAAACCCTAGAAGATCTATTTCTAGGCTGTTTCAGCATGTATTCTAGCTTTTTATCTGGAGGAGAAGAGAGTCCCATGTCTTTCTAGTTCACCATCTTCCCAGAAGTCCTGCCTATTAATCTTATATCCTGCAACTTTACTGAACTCATTCATCAGCTAGATGCTTTGTTGTAGTTTTGGGGGGTTTTCTACATTTAGGATCATATCATCTGCAAATAGTGAAATTTTTACTTCTTCTTTTCTAATTTGGTTGACTTTTTTTTTTTCCCTTGGATAAGTGCTCAAGCTAGTTTTTCTAACACACTGTTAAATGAGAGTGGTGACAGTGGGAATCCTTGTCTTGGTCTAGATCTTAAAAGGGAAGCCTTTCGCATTTCACCATTGAATATGATGTTAGTTGTGGGTATTTCATATATAACCTTTATCATGTTCAGGAAGTTTCCTTCTATTCTTACCTTTTGAATTGTTTTTATCAAGAAAGGATACTGTATCTTGTCAATGCTTTTTCTGAGTCAATAGAGATGATCATGTGATTTTTTTCTTTCAATCTGCTAATGTGGTGTATTACATCAATTGATTTTCTGATATTGAACCATCCTTGCAAACCAGAGATGAAACCCACTTGATCATTTTGTATAATTCGTTTGATGTGCTGTTGAATATGATTAGCAAGTATTTTTTAAGTTTATTTATTTCTCCCCACCCCCTTTATTGTTTACACTTGCTGTCTGTTTCTGTGTCTGTTCATTGTGTGTTCTGCTCATCTTCTTTTTAGGAGGCCCCAGGAACCAAACCCAGGGCCTCCCATGTGGGAGGGAGGTTCCTAATTGCTTGAGCCACTTCTGCTCCCAGCAAGTATTTTGTTGAAGATTTTAGCATCTAAGTTCATTAGACAGATTAGTCTGTAGTTTTCTTTTCTTGTGGCATCTTTATGTGGCTTTGGTATTGGGGTGATGTTGGCATCATAGAATGAGTTAGGTAATGTTCCCTCCACTTCTATTTTTGGAAGTGTTTAAGCAGGAATGGTGTTAGTTCATTGAAGAATGATTGGGAGAATTCACTCATGAAGCCATCTGCTCCTGAGCTTTTCTTGGTTGGGAGGGTTTTGATGACTAATTCTATCTTGTTACTTGTGATTGGTCTCTCGAGTTCATCAGTTTCTTCTTTCATCAATGTAGGTTGCTTGTGTGTTTCTAGAAATTTGTCCATTTCATCTAAGTTATCCATCTTGTTGGACACAATTTTTCAAATTATGATACCCTTTATTTCTGTGGTATCAGTAGTGATATCCCCTTTCTCATTTTTTATTGTATTTATTTGCATCTTCTCTCTTTTTTTCTTTGTTAGTCTAGCTAAGGGTTTGTCAATTTTATTAATCTTCTCAAAGAACCAGGTTTTGGTTTTGTTAATTTTTTTCGTGTTTTTTTTTTAATTCTCAATTTCATTTAGCTCTGCTCTAATCTTTATTATTTCCTTCTTTCTGCTTGCTCTGGTATTAGTTTGTTGTTCTTTTTCTAGTTCCTCCAGGTGTGCAGTTAAGTCTTGGATTTTAGCTCTTTCTTCTTATTTAATATAAGCATTTATGACTATAAATTTCCCTCTCGTGGCTGCTTTAGCTACATCCCATAGGTTTTGATATATTGTGTTCTCATTTTTTCATTTGTTTCAAGGTAGGTACTTATTTCTTTTCCAATTTTCTCCTTGACCCACTGATTGCTTAAGAGTGTGCTGTCTAACTTCCATATCTTTGTGCCTATTCTGGTTCTCTGCCCCTTATTAATTTCCAGCTTCATTCTGTTGTGATCGGAGAAATTGCTTTGTATAATTTCAATCTTTCTAAATTTGTTAAGACTTGTTCTGTGACCTAGCATGTGGCTTATCCTAGAGAATGATCCATGTGCATTCAAGAAGAATGTATATCCTGCTGTATTTGGGTGTAATGTTCTGTATATGCCTATTAGGTCTATATCCTTTAATGTGTTACTCAAGGTCTTTGTTTCTTTATTAACCCTCTGTCGAGATGTTCTGTCTAATAGTGATAATGGTGTATTAAAGTCCCCCACTATAATTATAGAGATGCTATTTCTCCCCTTAGTTTTTCCATTGTTTGCCTCATGTATTTTGGGGTACCCTGGTTAGGTGCATAAATATTTATGATTATTCTTTCTTCTTGATAGATTACCTCTTTTATTAATATAGAGTGTTCTTCTTTGTCTCTTACAATAGTTTTGCATTTAAAGTCTATTTTGTCCTATATTAGTATATCTACTTCTGCCCTATTTTTGGTTTCTGTTTGCATGTAAAATCATTTTCCAACCTTTCACTTGCAACCTCCTTGAGTCCCTAGGTCAAACGTGAATTTCTTGTAGATAGCATATCAATGGGTTATATTTCCTTATCCATTCTGCCAGTCTGTATCTTTTGATTAAAGAGTTTAATCCATTAACATTCAATGTTATTACTGTCAAGGCAGTACTTACATTAGCCATTTTTTCTTTAGATTTATACACATCATGTTTTTTTTTATTTTATTTCTCTTTTTATCCTTTTACTTGCTCTTACTAATAATTTTCCTTTCTACACTCTTCTCCAACCCTCTCTCTCTTGTTCTTTCCTGCAGGACTCCCTTTAGTAGCTCTTGAAGGGAAGGTCTCTTCTTGACAAACTCTCTTAATTCCTGTTTATCTGTGAATACTTCTGAATGCCAGCTTTGTTGGATTCAGAATAGTTGGCTGGTCATTTTTTTTTCTTATAGCACCTTAACTCTGTCATACCACTGTCTTCTTGCCTTCATGGTTTCAGACGAGAAATCAGCACTTAATCTTATTGAGCTTCCCTTATATGTGATGGATCTCTTTTCTCTTGCTGCTTTCAGAATTCTCTCTTTGTCTTGAGCATTTAACAATTTGATAAGTATGTGACTTGGGGTAGGCTTGTTAGGATGTATATTGTTTGGAGTGTGCTGCACTTCCTGGACATATACATCCATGTCCCTCAAAAAAGTTGGGAAGTTTTTAGCCATTTCCTCCAATAGTCCTTCTGCCCCCTTTCCTTTCTCTTTTCCCTCTGGGATGCCTTTAATGCATGTTTGTGTATGTCACATTGTCATTCAATTCCTTGAGTCCCTGCTGAATTTTTTCTATCTTTTTATCTATCTTTATTCTACTATCTGTGTGATTTCAGATGTTCTATCTTCAACATCACTAATTCTTTCCTATGCCTGTTCAAACCTGCTGTTATGTGCTTCCAGCATATTTTTAATTTCTTGCATTGTGCCTTTCCTCACCACTAGATCTGTTATCTTTTTATGTATGTTTATGATTTCTTCTGTATTTTCCCCCAATGCTTCTTAATATCCTTATCTCTTACTTCACTTTATTAAGTTGATTCATGATATTTGTTTGGACATCCTTGATTAGTTGTTCCACGTACTGTATCTCTTCCTGTTTTTTAATTTGTTCATTAGACTGGGACATGTCTTCCTGTTTCTTAGTAAGACTTGTAAAGTTTTGCTGGTGTCTAGGCATCTGTTTATCTTGATGGGCTTATTCAAATGGTTAGCTTTTCTTTCTACTCTAGGGTTTTATTTCATTTCGTTTTGTGTTAAAAGTCTTCTTTGGCACTTGGTTCCGCTTATCTATATTTTTGTAGTTGTATGTGTTTCCCTGAAAAAATATTCAGACCATAGAAAAGGGAAGAAAGAAGAAGAGAAAAAGAATTTTTTTGAAAGTTGTAAAAGGAACCATAAGAGAACCGGGGGGGGGGGG
>JAQZBX010112199.1:0-10213 GCA_029593785.1 Cabassous unicinctus
TCTGGCCCTTAGTGATTTCCAATTTCATTCCATTATGGTAAGAGAAATTACTTTGTATAATCTCAATCTTCTGAATTCATTCAGAGTTGTTCTGTGGCCTAGCATCTGATCTATCTTGGAGTATGATCCATGTGCACTCGAGAAGAATGTAAATCCTGCTGTATTTGGGTGTAGTGTTCTGTATATGTCTATTTAGTCCAGTTTCTCTAATTTATTGTTCAGAGTCTTTGTTTCTTTATTGATTCTGTGTCTAGATGTCTGGTCTAATGATGATGATAGTCCCCCACTATAATTGTAGAGGCATTTATTTCTCCATTTTGTTTTTCCTCATGTATTTTGAGGTACCCTGATTACGTGCATAAATGTTTATGATTGTTGTCTCTTCTTGAGAGATTTCTCCTTTTACTGATATATAATGTCCATCTTTGTCTCTTCCAATAGTTTTGCATTCAAAATCTATTTTGTCTGATAGTCCAAAGCTACTCCTGCCCTTTTTTGGCTATTGCTAGCTTGTAAATTTCTTTTCTATCCATTCTCTTTCAGCCTCCTTGAATCTCTGAGTCCATGGTGGGTTTCTTGTAGACAGCATATAGATGGATCATATTTCCTTATCCATTTTGCCAATCTGTTTCTCTTGAGGGGTGAATTTAATCCATTAACATTCAGTGTTATTAGCCAAAATGAATTTCTTACTTCAGCCATATTTCTTTGGGTTAATGTATGTCATATGTTGTTTTGTTTCTGTTTTTGTCTTTTTAGTTGTTTTTAAACTCTCCTACAAATCTCTACCCCTTGTTTTTTCCTTTCCACTTGTAGATATTCCTTTAGTGTTTCTTGAAGTGCAGGTTTATTTTTGGCATACTCTCTTAATTTCTGTTTATCTGTGAATATTTTGAACTCTCCAGCATTTTTGAATTCCAGTTTTACTGGTAGAGAATTCGTGGCTGGAAGATTTTTTCTTTTAGTAGTTTGACTACGTCATACCACTGTCTTTTTGCCTCCATGGTTTCAGATGAGAAATCAGCACTTAATCTTATTCTGCTTCGCTTGTATAATGGTTCTCATTTCTCTTGTTGCCTTGAATATTTTCTTTTTGTCTTGAGCATTGGACATTTTGACAAGTATATGTCATTGAGTTGGCCTTTTGGGATTTATACTGTTTGGGTTGTGCTGTGCTTCCTGGAACTGCACATCCATCTCTCTGAATAGGGTTGGAAAGTTTTCAACCATTATTTCCTTCAACACTCCTTCTGTTCTCTTTCCCTTCTCTTCTCCTTCTGGGATGCCCATAAAGTATATGTGTGTGCATTTTGTGTTGTCAGTTAAATCTCTGAATTCTTGCTGGATTTTTTCTATCTTTTTGTCTATCTGTTCTACTATCTGTGTGATTTCAGATGTATTGTCTTCCACATCAAAAATTCTTTCTTCTGCCTGTTCAAATATGCTGTTATATGAATCCCGCATCTTTTTGATTTCTTGGATTGTGCCATTGATCACCATCATATCTGTTATCTTTTTAATGTATGTTTACAGTTTCTTCTGTATGTTCTCCAAGTGTCTTCTTAATATCCTTAATCTCTTCCTTCACTTCATTAAGTTGGTCCATGATATTTGTTTGGAAAGCTTTCATTAGTTGTTCAATATTCTGCATCTCTTCCTGGTTTTTAGTTTGTTCATTTAGCTGGTCCATGTCTTCCTGTTTCTCAGTGTGGTTTGTAATTTTTTTTTGCTCTGTAGTCATCATTTTATCTTGACGGGCTTATTCAGTTGATTAGCTTCTCTCTCTGCTCTAGTGTTTTACTTAGCTGGTGATTCTGTGTGTGTGTTAAGTTTTCTCTTTAACACTTTTTCTTCTTATTTTATTTCCTTACTTCTTTCTATGTTCCTTTGAAGGCAAAAATTAGGGCCAGAGGAACTGAAAGATGTGAGAAAGGAAGAAGGATAATAGTAATATTGATAAAAGTTAGAAGAGGGGCCATATAAGACTTAGTGAAACAAATATTTAGGTCATGTAGGCATTGTAGAGTAATAGGAAAAAAAGTGGAGTACCTACAATGGACTGGGAAACCAAATAGAGGATTATATATATAATGATTTAGAAAGCTAGAGTGATGAGAAGGGGTAGAAAGAGTAAAGAAAGGGCTGAAAGGAAAAGTTAATATCAATAAGAAAAGAAGATAACAGAAAGATAGAATAGAAATTGACACCCTTAAGTTGTGGGTTAATGAAAAAAACATAGTATGTAGGAACCACAACAGAAAGAAGAAGGCAGAAATATGAAGGAAGGAAAAGAGATAGTTTGGGATAAAAAATCAGTATATAGAGAGAATGGGAAATCACTGAAGAAGAAGCACAGCAAGAAGCGACAAGCTAGCAGCACCTCATGTAAAAAAAAATGAAAGAAAAAAGAATGGGGGGAGGAAACAGGAAAGAAAACCAAGAGACAACAAATAAAGAGAGAAAAACAAAACAACCACACAAGCAAGCAGTTTAACAAATCTAAAGAAGAACAGTGTTCCTTCTTGGACCCTTGTGGTACCTGTCAGTCTGCTTGTGTTTATCAATTGTATTAAACTGAATTAAAAAGAAAAATTCATTTTTTATTTTTTAAAGTGACGGTCTTTTTTGTTGTTGGTGGTGAAATAAGGGACCCAAAATTAGTCCTCTTCTAGACCTCTCCATTCACCAAGGGAATCCTAACTAGGATCAGGAAAAGTAATCAAGCACTTCCCACTTCCTGGCCTCCCCAGGGAAGCTGAAGCTCTCATGCTTGCCAGTGCAGAGTGGTAAAATTGGCTGACTCCACCCCCTCTGAAGCCAAGCCTCAGTGTCACCAGGCTGCTGTGTAAATCAGGCTTCCTCAGCAGATTCGCCTCTCCCTTCAGCTTGGTGCTGCTTCAAATCAGCTTATCTGCTTCCCAAAGTTTTGAGGGGGTCTGGGCAGGCAAATCCACAGGAAGGAAAGCCCTCTCCACCTTCTTTCAGAACCCTCCTACTCTCAGAGAATGCTTCCTCTCACCGGGTTGCTGGCAGGGGTTGGGGCATATCCCTGGGTAGCTGAGTAAATCAACTTCCTCAGCAGATTCACTACTCCCCTCTGCCTAGTGATGATTCAAGTCAGATATTTTGTTCCCCAAACTGCAAGGTGTTCCAGACAGTCAAATCCACAGAAAGGAAGCCCCTCTCAACCCTTTGCTAGAACCCTCCCACTCTCAGAGAACACTCCCTCTCACCGGGTTGCTAGAGGAAGTCACGGCTCAAACCAGCCTTTTTCCCTGAGGGTGGGGCTCAGCCATCTGTGTTAACCTCTATGGGCAGGTTTAAAACTCACAAATCTCTACTGAGCAATCCACGCTGTTGTGCTGCCTCCAAATAGATGTCCCAAGCTTCTCACTCCATGCACCCACATCACAGACCCCTGGGCAGGATCCTGTCATCAATCAGCCATCCTCACAGAGAGTTAATCAGTGAGTGCCCTCCTAAACTGATGCCATATTGCCTCCTATTTGGGAAGTTTTTGATGAATGATTCTATCTCACTACTTGTGATTTGTCTGTTGAGCTCATCAATTTCTTCTTTCATCAATGTAGACTGCTTGTGTATTTCTAAAAAATGTGTCCATTTCCTCTAAATTGTCCACCTTTTTGGCATATAATTTTTCAAAGTGACATAGTTTTGAAAAAGTACCCATTTCTTATGGGAAACTCAAATTAAATTTGATTTTCTCTATTTTCCTTGCAATCAGGATGGCTAGAAATTCAAATATACGTTTGATGGTGTTTAATGGATTAAAATAAAAAATGGATGGCAGAAACAGTGCAGTGTCTGCCACAATGTGGTCTGGTGCCATTTGCATAAGAATCTCTTATGGACCCTGTTTAAAAAGTCAGCTCCCATTGGTCTCCTGTCCCCTCCCCAAACATACCAAACCAGTGTTTCTTCTAATGGGTCTTCCTATTTGCTAAGTTTCCCAGATGACTCTGCTGCTTTTTGCTCGTTGACCTGGTGTCTGTGATGCTTGATACTTGATATGATCTTTTACTATCTTTGTAGTCATCTAATTTAAGCTAGTTCTACTCATTTTTATGTCAGAGACCTGACTTAAGAGGTGTTAATATTCCTGTTCAATGAGTTACCTGCTGTAGCATAAAAAGAAAATAATGCCACAAATATTCTAGTAGTCTTTAGAATATTTAAGCTCCTTGAATGTTCATCCAGTGGCCCAGCACCTTAACAAATGATGCACAGTCTACAGTTTCATATTCAACATTAGCAATAAAATTTTGGGGAAATTTTTATCTCCGTATAGTATGTTAAAGTTAGGTTTTCCAAGGTAACAACCAACCTGGTTTTATTTAGGTAGTTCCATTTTTAGCACTAAAGGTCTCTTGTTTTGTGCTAATATATCTAGTTGCCCCTGGACAACCTTCCTGTAGACTTCTTGATCAATGCACTCATTCCACTGGATTCTGGAAATACCAGCTCACAGTTGATTTTCTCCACAGTAATTGGAATTGGGATGGCTCTTGGTGACCACTAGGTATTTTGGGTAAAAGGAGCGAAAATTATGCCCTTTCTCCTGGGACAATATACACCTAGTAACCAGTTGATGCAAAGGTAGAAGGCACATTCTTGTTTCTCAATTCAGGTCATCTTTGAAGGGCCACCCAAGCTCCAGAGCAGCCTGTATTCGTCAATGTTCTCCAGAAAAACAGAACCAAGAGGAGAAAACAGATGAATGTGCTGTTGAATTCCCCTGGAGAATCTGGTGGGCTGAAGTAGACATAGAAATTCTTCTCTCTCGCTTTTGAATTCATCACTTCTCCTTTCAAGATCTTCAACTGATTAGATAAGACTTCTCTAATTTTGAAGGCAATCTGTTTGTTTATTCTAGATGTAATCAGCTACAGATGCAATAAACTGGCTAATGATTTAAATCCACCAAATACTTTCACAGAATCAATCAGGCCAGTGCTTGCTTGAACAAACAACTGGACACCACATCCTAGTCAAGTTGACACATGAAGATCATCACACTTCTTGGGAGATTAGCTGAGTCCACTGTCACAAAAAGCCTGCAACGGAACTTCTCTTTTCCCCCAACCTGGTTTCCTCATTGACTTTTCTTGAAAGCCCTCCCCAGTAAATTCCCACAGTCATATATCAGAGAATGGGAGTCCCAAGGAACTTGACTTACAAAGTTGGTAAAGAGGTGGGATAATTTTAAGAAAGAAACTCTAAAATATGTCCTTAGATTGGAGTCATTTGTCACTGGCTGTGTATGAGGACCTTCTCATTAATGGTAGGTCCAGAAATGAAAGTCCTTGTCCCAGTGGCAGTGCAATTGTAAAAACCTTCACCCTTGGAGAAGTGGAAGAGGATACACAGCAAGGTGCAATATTTCAGACATCTCAGAAGGTCAGGGAAGTAGTCAATTAAGGACAATGGAATTGGATGGCTATTGCTAGCTACTATCAACACATTTTTTAAAAAGACAATAAATGACCAAATGTGATTAACCACTAATGTAATGATGAGTATAAAAGTCAAATGACCTCCTTGGCAGAAGATAACGAGACTTTCATTCCCTGAAGCCAGACAGCAGACAACCTGCTATCAGACTCAGAGCTTAAATCCAAAGGGAGTGAAACATCAGTGAAAGCAGAATCCTCAATCCCAGCAAGTAGAACTGGTCAAAGGAATGGCCTTATTTGGGAATGAATGAGATGCTGAGACTGTAGATAAAGGAAAATGTGTGAATATCCTTAAAAATCCTTGAAATTTCAGATTTCTTCTAAATATTCTGGGGCTGCAGAAGTGGTCCATTCCTCTCCCACCCTGGTTTGAGAATAATGAAGAGATTTTTGCCTTGCAATAAAAACACACATCATTTCTCAGAGGATCTTAGCAACTCTTTCCTGAGACATAGGGGTGAAGATTAGGAGAAAGGATAGATGGCACTGAGTGCAACAGAAGTAAAAGCAGTAAATATTCCTGAGTCTGTGTCAGGTAATGAGGTCTCCACATATAAGCACCAAATACCTATACATGTACTTCCATAGCTAGACTATAGAGGTCTTGTAAAATTATATGATTGAAAACATTCTAATGCTGTCTGAAGGAAAGATTTATATTACCTCCCATCTCTCTCCATCCACACATTTGTGAATTAAATCCTATCATTTGTTCACCAAAAGATGAAACAAGTATTTAGATTTCCTTCAAACACTTCTAGGACAATTAACTACCCTAGAAAAGCATTCCCTAATCTGTCAATCCTAAATTATTATCCCTAGTTGCCTCTACTCCTTTTTATAGTATGTTTTAATATTCTTCATAAATATTTTCACAATATCAGATGCTTATGGGTGGGATTGTTTGAATAATCAAACAAGTAGGGACTGTCAGAGACAAAAATTGCACTAGACAACATTAAACACCCAAGGTTGAATTCTTTCAGCCAGCTTCTTCACAGGGGAGAGAGAGAGTAGAACTCAAATTCATTGAAACAGAGACAGCAAGCTATTAAAAGTTTGGAGAAAAAGCTCTGGAAGATAGTAATGGGGTCAATCACTGTGATGGTTGAGGAATTTATTGAAGTTGCACTTAAGATGGTTCAGTTCCACACATCCATAGGAAGTGGTGAGGTATTTTCTGAGGCTGTGATCAGCATCACTCCATTTTGAATGTTTTCCTTTGCAGTAATTAGTCCATCTCGAGTCTGTAAAGGGTGAATTAGGAGGAATATAAGGAAATACCTAAATAGGAACTTCTCAGGCACTTGGATAGCAGGGGTGAGAGTGAGAGAGAAGGGGGAGGTCAAGATGAATTTGATATTTATAATAGCTTGGATCTGAAGTCTCTTTTTCCCTTTTCTTCCCTTCAAGCACAGTTGTTTTTTTCTGCAATCCTACACCTGCAAGATTGGTTTCAAAGTAGTAAGGAGAGGGGAGGAAAAAGAAGTGACATGTGAGGAGTAAGGCTGGAAACTTGATCTAGAAAAAGAAAAACAGACTTTGTCACCACATTTAATGATTTGCTAATCAATATATCTCCAATATTTCCCCTAATGTCCCATCTATGGTAGATACTCTGCAATTTGTGTCAAATGAATGAATAAATGAAAGAAGTTAATAGATTATGACACTCATTGAAGAAATATACCTGTGTATATACTTGGAGTATTTTTAAACTATATTGAGAATAATAAAAGGAGATGAGTTACTAGAAACCATTGTAATTTTATCAGGAAGGAAAGACTGGAAAATAAGCTTGGTCTGATTAATCTCTGATGCAAATAACTAAAATCAGCAACTATGTACAAGGGAGAAGTAAAGAGAGATTGGGAGGAGAGTAGTTTTCTTGTTTTTTTTTGTTTTGTTTTTTGTGGAGAAAACAATCCATAGCTTATTCTATGAGGCTAATTTACCCTGTTACCAAAGCAAGGTAAAGATAACATAGGAAAATAAAATTTGAGGTCAATTACCCTTATGAACAAAAAATGCAAAAATCCTGAGTGAAACACTGGTAAACTGAATCCAACAGCATATTAAAAGGATTATTCACCATGACCAAGGAGGAATTTTCCCAGAAATAGCAAAATTTCCCAGAGCTTCCCAAAATTAATGTTAATTGATATCAATTCTGAAAGAATGAAAGTTTGCCCCTTAATTTTGTGTACAAGACAAGAATGTCTGCTTTCACCAGTACAGTTCAACATTGTAAAAGAAGTTCTAGCAAGAGAAATTAGAAAAGAAAAAGAAATAAATTGCATCCAAATTTGAAAGGAAGAAGTAAAACTCTCACTATTCACAGATGGCATGATCCTATATACAGCAAATCCCAAAGAATTGACAGAAAAGCAATTAGTGCAATAAAATCTTTTTAAAAATTGTGGGGTACATTATTAACAAAAAATTCAGTAGTGGTTCATTAGCTTTTTTTGGCAAGTCATTTCCTAAGAAACTAGTCATCATTTCTTAATTGGCAATAGCAGATTTTAAATGGAAGAACATGATGTGTAGGTTACAAAATACTGTCCCTTGAAGCCAGCCACACACACATCAAAAGGTTCTCTTTTCAAATCTTATTTTAAAAACCTCAACTAGAGATGCCAACAGTCATGAACTCACCAGAGGAGAAAATTGAGAAGATGGAAACTGCCCACAGACACCCAGAGGCCTTTTTTGATTCACTGAAGGGACACAGACAAAATCCTTCATGGACATGGTATTTCCCTAATTCAGGTGCAAGGTCTCAGAGCAGCCTGGCTCTTGCAGTACTTCACTTCTGTAGATCCCCAGTATCCCAATCTGAACTCCCTATTTTAAGTAAAGCAATTCTGGATGTCTTCCTACCAACTTTAACTAAAATGTCTGACTAATATCATCTCTGACATCATTTTCCTTTTTAAATATGGCTGAAATGTTTTACCTTCAGAAAAATCTAACAAACTTTCTATTGGCAATTAAATTTTAAATAAGAAATGAATTGTACACAAAGAAATAATGATCACTTCAGGCATTTGTCACTTCCTCCTCCTTACCACCAAGCTTGTAAGTAATTGCATTCACCACAGCTAAGTGGGACCTGTGCCCCTTGAGCCCTGTTGCCCATCAGAATCCCCACACTGCTTCACTGCATTGTTCTCTTATTTCTCTTCTAGTATAGGGCTGAAACACTCAGCAGAGTCCCAGGTGTTGGACAAAACCTCTAAGCCTGAGTCTCCAAGAAAGATGCCAGAAGCATCAAAATAACTTATTCAATAATTTGAGCTTGCGAACTGGATATCCATATCCCAAAGAAAGGAAGACCCCTATCTCATACTTTATACAAAAATTAATTCAAAATAATTCAAAAACCTAAATATAAAATGTACACAACTAAAACACTTCTGTGCATGAAAGGACTTTCTCAAGAAGCTTAAAAAGACAGTCTACTCAATGGGACAAAATATTTGGAAACCACATATCTTATAAACATTTGATATACATAATATATAAAGAGATAATACAACCTAATGATAAAAAGACAAGCAACCCAATTAAAAATAGGCAAAAGACTTGAATAAACATTTCTCCAAGGAGGAAATTCAAATGGCCAAAAAGTACATGAAAAAAATGTTCAACATCATAAGCTATTAGGGAATTGCAGATCAAAACTACACTGAGAGATCATTTCACACGTAATAGAATGGAAATTATTTAAACACAGAAAACTAAAAATGCTAGAGAAGATGTGGAGAAATAGGAAAACACCTACACTGTTGTTGGGAATGTAGAATGGTACAGCTTTTGTAGAAGACAGTTTGTGGTTCCTCAGTAAGTTAAATATAGAACTGCCATATCATCCAGCAATTCCTCTACTAAGAATATATCCAGAAGAACTGAAAGCAAGGGCAAGAACTGACATTTGCACATCTATATTCATAGCAGCATTATTCACAATTGTTAAAATATGGAAATAACCCAAGTGTCCATCAACAAAATGGATAAACAAAATGTGATATATACATACAATGGAATACTATTCATATATAAGAAGAAAAAAAATTGGAATGCAGAGGGCAACATGGATGAAATTTGAGAACATTATGTTGAGTGAAATAAGCCAGACACAAAGGGACAAATATTGTGTGGTCTCAATAATATGAAGCAAAAGGATTAGTAACCTCATGGAGGTAAACTCTAGAGTATATGGTACTAAGAAATAGAATGTGAGCTGAGAATGGGAGCTGATGCTTAATGTATGTAAAATTTTTAATAAGTTTTATTATAAATGTGTGGAAATGAATAAAGTTGGTCATACATTATAGTGAGTATAACTAACATTGCTGATGCATAAATATAATTGTGGCTGAAAGGAGTAGTCTGTGGTTGTAATATTTCAATTGAAAGGAAACTAGAAAATAATGTAGAGTCTATAAAACATGATTTTTATGGTGGATGAAGGTTGTGGTTAATAGTGTAAGAATAACATTTATGTAAGCAAATGCACATATATGCATATATATCTATACATCATTTTACAAATATTGGTTTGTATTGTGAAAATTTTGATTTTTACCCACAATGAAAAAAAAAAAAGCCAACATAATGCCTCCTTGTCACACCTGAACACTTTCTGCATGTTTCCTGCAATAAGGATATTTTCTTATATAATCACCAAAATCAGGAAATTAAGATTTGTATGTTAATTTAATCCATAGTCCTTA
>JAQZBX010112200.1:0-10216 GCA_029593785.1 Cabassous unicinctus
GACATCAGAGCAAGAACTACTATGCCGTAAGTTACTGTTCCTAAAAAGTTAACATCCTGTCACCATGGAACTGAAAGCGCTTATCTCAAGTCTATATGACGTCTGCAACCTTGCATAACTTCAAAGAGAATGCTTACGCTTGCCAAAAAATAGAATATAAATACTGTGCTTATCTTGCAATAAAGTCAGTCGCCAGTCGGCAGTCGCCAGTCGTCAGTCGTCAATTCTCACTCAATCTGGTGTGCGACTCATCACTTTCGCCGACTCCCTTAAACCACCTTCAGCCTGCTCCCTCATGCCTCGGCTGGACCGTGGCACAAAACTATAAACAAAATGTATTTATAGACATTTGGGCGCTTATTCAGCTGTGCCATGGCAAAATGGAATTCCAGGGTCAGCAATTAGTGTGATTACTTTATTTAAATAAAAGGGGGGTAGAGAAATTCGTGTTAAATGTGCAAAATAAATGTCGGGAGAAAGATGAACTTTTTGGATCCATGTAGTTGTTCCTTAATTTTAAACAGAAAACATTGTGCTTTGTCTCTTTGTCTGAATCAAGGAACTAAGTGGGGTTATGTATTGCAGTCGTGACAATTCACAGGTCATATAATGTGGTCAAAGACACTGGCAGCATCTGGGTTCACATTGTGTTTCTTATAGTGTTTGTTTTATTCCCAAGCATTTCCCATGGAATTCTCTAAGCAGCTCCCAAATTCCTTGTCTTTGTGTCCTGGAGCAGTGACTTCAGCCCCATCCCTATTCCTCAGGCCCTACGCGAAACAAATACCCTCATAGAGCATGGATTTCAAACTCATTGGTGTGGGGAAATGGAAACACACAGAATTCCCTCCAGTGAGATAGTCCCATGCTCAAGTTCAATGAGTGACAATTTCTTATTTAAAAGATAAGTACCTCTGAGGCAGGATAGAATAGGGACCTAAGAGGAGAGGCAGAAAACCCAATAAATTTCCACACAGTAAAAAAGACAGAAGCAACATCCTGCTGGACTCATGCAAGCAAGTTATCAGGAGGCAGCTTCCAGCATTCACCTATCAGCTGTGAAAGCAGCTCCAGTAGCTTGTGCCTGCTGACATGCACAAACAAATTGTGGTAGTGCAGCTTGCAGCATCCATCCAGCAGAAAGAAGGAGAAAAACAGGAAGCTCCCACACCACCCACCTATTTTCATAAGCCGCTCACGCAACGAAGTCCAACAGGGCTCAAAAGCAATAGCCAGAAGTCAATTACCACTGGACAGCAACCGCGAAAAATCAAACCACCCAATTAATTTCCCATGCTTTGTCCTAAATACTCCAATCAGCATAAACTCTAATCCCAATGATAGCCCATAAAACCAGGAACCCCAAAACAGAGAGAGCACGTTTCTATCTTGAGCACACCTGCCCTCATGTCTGAGTGTGTTTACTTTCCCTTTATTCAACTCTTTTCTAACATTTTTGTAACTGTGGTGCATCTCTGATTTCTTTCATATGACATAACCAAGAACCTGGAAATCAGTATCAGCTACGTATCACCCAGCTAGGAGATACAGAGGCAGGTAACTCTCACCGATGCCCTGCAAGTATCCTGTCTGTGCTCTCTTTTGTTTTATTAGCAAGGCCCCTGAGTTCTCTACTCAGTCCCTGGGAGGTGCTGAGGTTCTTCTTAATCCATTACCTCCAGGGCCCCCAAGGCTGTTTGCCTGTAAGACACAGAACAATCAGTCTCTGGCTTCTTAATGTGCCTCTTTTTTTAAAATATATATATTTTTATTTATTTTTAAAAGATATTTAGCTTATATAAAATGTTACAAAAAATATATATAAGGGATTCCCATATGCCCCACTCCCCACACCTCCCACTTTCCCCACATTAACAACTTCTTTCATCAGTGTGGTATATTCATTGCAGTTAATGAACACATATTGGAGCATTGCCACTAAGCATGGATTATAGTTTACATTGTAGTTTATACTCTCTCCCACTCAATTCTGTAGGTTATGGCAGGATATATAATGGCCTGTATCTGCTTTTGCAATGTCATTCAGGACAATTCCAAGTCCTGAAAATGCCTCCATGTTGCACCTCTTTTTCCTTCTCCCTGACTACAGCTCACGCAGTGGCCACTGTCTCCACATCCATGATATAATTTCTTCCATTGCTGGAATCACAATAAGTCTGTAGTAGAATACCAGTAAGTCCACTCTAGTCCATATTTTATTCCCTAATCCTGAGGATTCTGGGATGGTGATGCCCACGCTACCTCTAATTGAGAGGGGGCTTCGATCCCATATGGCTGATGGATGGGACTCTCTTGTTTGCAGTCGTAGACTCTCTCGGTTCCTTGGTGTGGTGGTTGTCCATCCATACCTCCTTGTTAGTTGTCCTGGATGAGTCCAATGAATGTGCCTCTTAATGTCCAGTTTAACTGCAAAACTCAGTCCCTGGCAGTGGCCATAAAATGAGCTCTCTCTCACAGCCACTTCCTAAGATCTCTGCAAGAGTAGGCCAAAAGAAAGGTTTCAAGCCAGCCCCTTTACTAGAGAAATAGTTTGGCTTCTTAGCTTTGTTCCGGAACCCAGGTCCACATGTCTCCCAAGACCTAGGGTCCCATGGGGATGACTGGTGGCATGGCCTCTGTGTTCTTGGGATGCCAAAATCAAAGTGGCACCTCCAAATGTCCCCCAAGACTCAAGTAACTTGGGCACTTTGTTTCGGTGACCAGCTCAAAATGTCCCCAAAACTTAAGCAACTGGGTGCTCCAGTTTGGAAGCTAAAATTTCATTCAGGCTGGAGTCTGGGATACCAGATCAGCTAACAAACTCTTCTCCATTTTCTCTAAAACAATGGGCACAGCCTCTAGTATTCCAGTAAACACCCAATTAGGGTGTCTTCTCAGGAATTTGAACAACCTGCCTACAGATGGTCTAAAAAGGAAGAAGTTAATCTTTTCCTGCCACACCACATGGCTGCAGTATGACCAAAAGTGGCCTCTGTATAGGGCCCTGAATACCAGTTAAACTTGTGTGAGAGGGAAGGAGGGGACAGGCAGATCTGAGGGCCAGGGACCATGTGGCCACATGTCCCTACAAAGGGATGAAGAAATGCACTACCAAACCAGTCAATTATAGCAAGTTCAGGAAAATTATTCAGAGGCAGAACCTAAAAACCCAGCCTTATCTCAAGGAAAGCTGGTAAAGGCAGTAAAAATACTCTCTGGTAGATCCTAACTCCAAAGAAGAAGAGATCTTCCTAGGAACTCAATTTATTAGTCCATCTGAAGACGGAGAAGTGTCGGATTCCTCGAGGTTCTTGGCTATGATGCATAAAAGAATTTGTGCACACACCAGTTTAGTTAGGCCAGTAAAAAGAATTTATTTGGGAAGTGGGGGAAAGAACAGAGCTTGCTGAGAAGTGGGAGAGAAAGACGGAAACACACACCAAGATTTGGTGCGGGCCCCTCTAGGCAGAGAGAGCAGGCTCTACCTCATGTGATTACCTTTTAAACTGTTAATTATTCCACCCCTTTGTTAATGATAAGGGTATGGGTCCCAGGGGTTATTGGTTACCCCACCTATGGTGGCGGCCAATGATGAGGCCTTTTTGGAATATCCGGGGCCAAGGGGAGGTCCCACAAAGAGAAACTGGGACCTCAAGGTTAAACTCAAGGTCCCAGCGAGGTCTTGCAGCCTGTTGTCTGTCAGCCATGTTGTGGGTGCTTCTCCTCCATTACCCTGTACTCACCTGCCTCAACTTCCCCCTCTGAGAGTTCACGCCCTTATTCTTAAGGGGGTGCTGAGGGGCGATGATCATTCTTCTGTAGTTACTTCCAGCTGGTTAGGCAGTAGTCCCTGCCTGACAAAGCGTAAATCTCTCTGGCTACTGTATTGAGGTTGAGGGAAGAAGGGTCTGACACTGTGGTTAGAACTGGCTGAAATCCCTGTGTGACTAATATCTTGTTTTGGAAGGCGTTGATTCCGGAAGAAATAAACTTAGAATTTTGAAGATATATGGCTCCGCTAAAAGGATAAAAAAAGGATAAAGAAGATGGTGGTAAGTGGGCCCCAAAAGGGAGACCAGTTATGACATACTGGATCACGAGAGTGAGAAAGTCCAGGTGCTTCCAGAGGCTGGATCCTCCTGAAGTTGGTGGGCTTCATCTTGCAGGTTTCAAATGCTGTTTCGGACTCTTCCAGAGAGTTTATATAGAAACAGCATTTTTCTTGGAAACAGGCATGTTCCCCACCACCTCCACCCCCGGGCTGCTGTCAGCATGTTAAGGGCTCTGTGATTTTGCATTACTACAGCAGCAAGAGAGTTTGTTTGCTGTTTTAGGACTTCTAAGGCGCAGCTAGTTTCTTCTATGCTATTAGTTAGACTAGATAATAGGGTTTGGTATAAATTGCCAATCCCAGTTTTCTATGGTGGTGGTTATGCTTAAGACAGCTAAGAGCGGAGTGAGAAGAGGCATTGCCCTTTTAGTTATTGTATAGGGAGAAAATACAGGAAATGAAAAGACAAGGTTTGTTAAGGGGTGTCTGGCTTGCCCTCCCCCTAGCAATAGGCGTTTGGGCTAGAGCTTGTGGGAACAGCTGGCTTTGACACACACACTACTTAGCTTTGTTTCTTGAGTTGTTTCAGGCCATCCAATGACTAGCACACATACATCCCCCCATCAGGTGCTTTTGGTGAGTTGGCACTTCCTTGGGCAGCTGGCTTTGACTTCACTCGGGATAAGTGCACCCAGCTGGCAATCCCTTTAACAGTTGTGGGAGTGATCAGAACCCCTGAATAAGGTCCCTTCCATTTGGCTCTAATTGAGAATGAGGCCTGTCCTCCTGCTAGGTTTTCATCAGGAGCTGGGTGAGCAAAGGTTGTCCATGGACCACCTTGAAGGGGCTAAGCTGAAGTGGGTCTTAGCCACCTCGTTTGCTGTTTCCCTTTTTGTGGAAAAACACTTAGCCCTGGCACAGGATGGCATGTGGGTCTGCCAGTCCTCCCCAGGGTATGAGTGGGACAGGTTCTGGAATAAGGGCTAGGAGGAAGACCTGGGTAAGCACGTCGTTCACCTGGTGTGGGGTGAAGACAGTGAGAGGTCGCCCCCAAGTTAATTTGGTGGCCTTTTTTAATTAAAAGGGCTGTTGTCCCCACTGCTCTCAGGCAAGGTGGCTATTCCTTTATCTTACAGGCATGTTTATTAACTACTTAGAAAATGAAGTTTACTAGGAATTTTAACATGTTCGATATCCCTCTGCATATGATCACTGTAATCATCAGGCATATATCTAGACCAGGAGAGATATAGGTACAGTACTTAGTACTAATTAATACACTATCCAATGTATAAGTTTCCCTTTGAGCTGCAGTTAATAGATCTAAGTTCGAGGTTTGCAATGCCCTACATGTTATCTCTCTATGGGAGAGGGCCATGATGCCAATTTCATTTAAGTTCTACTTACATCACTTGGTATGTCCTTCACACAGCCAGCATGTTGCAGCACTGTTGACCCGAGAGAGAAGCTAGGAAAGTAGGCTCCAGTATTCCACCAGCCTGGTGCATAGCACCCTTCGGCACCATGAAACAGAGCCAGTTTGGAGGCAATGTTCATTGTGCATCTGGCCATATCGAGCCATCGCTGGCTGCTGCAGGAGTTTGAAACTGCACTGTAGTATCCATCACTTCAGCAGCACAACCAGAGATGTAGTAGACACCTTTATTGTTTTAGGGGTCAGGGACCAACCTAGCCAATAACTCCAATGGAGAGGCGACCTACAGTGTATTGAAGGCCTGGTTTGAATGTACAAGAGTTTGACAACGCTGAAGGTTTTTTAAAAATTTTTATACACTTTCGAAACACTTCCAATGCCATGTATAACGTATCAAATGAACTTAACTTGTTAGTACTTTGCTTTTTATTTCTACACTTTTACTATGATGACATTAATTACACAGGTATTTTATTTTAGCAGTACAGGAAAACTTACTTTCTCAGTTGTTTTATGAAAACTGAATATTCCCCATGGAATTATCTTTCCTAACCACCACTTTAACATGCAGATTGAGGTGGCCTCTGACAGGTTTTCCTGTTATGAAGTTACTTTTTGCTATTAATATCAGTTTAGGTTTCTAATTAATAATGGTTGCTTGGAATTAGTCATTTAAATGCTTCAGTTTAAAAGAAAACCCCTTATAATTAACCATAACCACATAGACTGGTTACTTTACCTTAAGATAAGCTTATTAAATTAGAGTTAGCAATCAATGAAATTTACTTTATCCATTTAAGAGAGGGCAGATCTACATTTTCTTCTTTAGCTTAATTTCATTAATCATGAATTTACAACTTTCATCATTTTAAAGATTTAGTACATATAATGTTAATTTATTTACTTGGTATTCTATAAACCAAAGAGATAACACCTAAGCTAAATAAATTGAAACCATTATAGTTTATGCAAAGAATGTTCTTTTTCTTCCTTTACTGGAGGCTAACTTTTTAAAATAATAAAGTTCTAAAACTGAATAATCATAAAAGCATACTGATTACTATGTTCTCAAATATATTACAATTGTTTAATTTGTTTAAATTATAATTGAGAAAAGATCTTTTCATAACTTTCAAGGACTTTTTCTTAATTTACTGAAATTTGGTTATAATGGAACTATTAATTACCCTTATTATTTTAAGGCTGTTAAAAGGTTTAAATTCAGTAATTACAAGACAAACTATGATTCTTAATTCCCCCTGCCTAGAAGAATTTTAATCTGTTACACCTAGCCCCTTCCTCAGAGCTCTTGCAAAGAGAAGGCTCTAGGGGCTGGGTAGGTCAAAGAGCACAGGAAAATCTTTTTCCCTTTCTCAATAGTTGCTATATTTAGATTTCTATATAACCTTTCCATCCAGCTTAGCCTAATTTGGGTTCTAGGAATATTCATCACATATATAACTGCATATTTAATTTTTAACAATTTGAATAGAGCTCCTTTAAGAATTTTTATTTGTTAATTTGATATTATCCTCCCAATGTATGAAGATATACATTGAGCAAATAGGCAAACACGAATAGAGTTTGACACCGAAACACAACTTACTAAACTTACTAAAAACTTTTGCTCTTTTACAAAATAAATTTAACTGTAAAATAACCTTTGAAAGATTTCTTTTAAAGGCTCTTTTAAATTACTCTAATTTGCACTGTGACCATGCAGTTTTGTAGAAGAATTTTGTTCCTTAATTTTTGGCTTATAACCAAAATGTCCCCAATGTTTTAATACAATTTTCCTTTGTTTCTGAACTTTGCTTATTTTTCACTTTGACTTTAGCAGACCTTGGATGAGCAAGACTAATTCTATGTGTACTCACTGAGGCTATCGAAGCCTCAGGGAAACTGGTTTCTCTCATGAATTGTTGCTTTTAGGAACCCCCCACAGACAAGGCAGGAGGCCTCCCTCACTTCCCAGTCCTCAGAGATGACAGGACTCCCGTGACCGCTAGACTGGAAGAGTGGACGTTCAACCCCGAAGGTCGACAATTCCACCAGGCAGCAATTTAGTCCACATTTGGAGCCACGAGAGAAAGCAGGGTCACTCATTCCAGTAGGACAGGAGACAGGGGTGTCTCAAGTTTGCTTTCCCCTGAGCCATAGGGGCAGAAGCTGTTATGAAATAACCATAAGCAAAGGCAAGGGGTGAGGATAGACTTGAAGTAACCATAAACAAAGGCAAATTCAGTTTATAATTACCACCACAATACCTAAAGTTGAAGGGCTAGGTGAAGTTAGTTACAAAATAATCATAATAAAAGGTTAGTTTGGTTTAAGACTATCATTATAATAGCCGAAGTCTAGGCTACATCCACCCAGGTATAATAAATTCAGTTACTATCCTTGTGCTATTTTATAATATAAAGGCATCTATATAATGATGTTAACTTTTAGTTACAGTTTCTAGTAAGTTTTCATTTAAAGCAATTTGAGCACTTCCATTCATTAAGCAACTAGAATAATTTAATTAGTAACAACTTTGCTAAGTTTTTCTTTTCCCACAGTTGAATTAATTCCACTTGTGGTTTCTTTATATATCAATTTAATTGCAAGATGGCGTTGACATTCAAAGACTCATTTTATTTTAGGTAACCTTTTACCATTATCCAATTTGTAACAGGCTAACCCCAAATCTGATTTACAATTTCGTAGGCACACGCAGACTAACAAAGTTAAAGCAAGCAGATTAGAACAGAAGAAAATTTTACACACTTAGCTTAGCTGAGGGAAAGACTTGATTTTAGTGTCACCTGGACGCAAAGCTCCCAGTGTCTGTCCATGGCAGTAATTTCATGCAGGACCCTCCAGCTTCGTTCCTCCAGGAAAATCCCTAGGCACCTGCTAGATACAGAGCTAAGGGATCTAGAGAAGCCCTGCCCCCAATGAGATACAAATTGGGACTGCATCCCATTAGTTACTCCCACAAGAGGTAAAACCTTGCAAGCCCGAAGGATTGTCGTGTTACAAGGAAATAGTCAGGGAGCTAGGAAAGCCAGGAATCTTTTAATCATAACTGATGGCATATAAGGAGGTTCCTTATTCTACAGGGGAGAGGTGTAGTAATTAGTGTGCATTTCCTCATCCCTTTAAGACAGGGGTTACCAACCTTTTTTTGTTCTACATACCCCTTGTTAAGAACTTCTGCTTTAAGGAGACACGACCACATGGTTGTGGTCTCTGGCCCTCAGATCTGTCTGCTCTCTCCTCTCTTACACAGGTTTAACTGGAATTCAGGGTTCCATACAGAGCCCATTCTCAGCCATAATGAAGCAGGCTAGTAAAATAGGGAATCAACAGATGGATCTGGAACCTGGCAAGAAGTCCACGTGGATATCGATACTCTCAAAATGGCTGCTAGAAGACCCTCACGAATGGGGTTTCCTCTGGAAGCCAGAAGCCAGGAGAAGCCCCAGATATTCTCCAGGGACATTATCTTTGGGCCCTACTGGGGGACTGATGGGTGGGGTAATCAATCAAAACAGCAAACAGCTGGGACTCCTCCCATGCCATTTGCAAAGGGGTGGAATAATTAATGGTTTAAAAAGCAAGTGCAAAGGCTGAACCTCTCTCTCTCTCTTGCCTTCTGCACCCTTCTCTCACCGTGTCATCCCCCCCACCACATGGATCAACATGCAGGTAAAACTTGGCATTTATAATCTATAATGGGAAATTGTAGTCTGTAAATCAGCTCTCTTTATCACTCTTCAGCCCCTTCCTCTCTACCTGGGACCCATGATCTATTATTTTCTCCCATTTCTCTTCCCTCCCTACCTTAATAAATTACTGGCCTAACTAACCCGACATGCTCTTGAAATTCATTTCTGCAGCATAGTCAAGAACCTAGACAAAATCTAGTAACATATTTGGTGAGCCAGCCAGGAGGTTATTGGTAAGTGAAACTATGGCCTACAGTCTGTTTAATGCCTTCTTTTGGTTATCCATTTTAAACGGGTTTGCCTACAAGCCCCCACGGGATGTAATCCCATGAGGGAAGAGGCCAGGGCACAGGAACTCTCTGCATCCATGCTGTGCACCCATTCTTGTGAAACCTGACCCCAGGCAAGAGGCCAGGGGCACAGGTGAGGGGCTCAAAGCAGAACCCGGCCAAGACAGAGGTCCCCCGGCTGAGCTCTGGGCACTGCGAAGCTGCTTTTTCAAGCCTTTTTAGCAGCCATCGGCTTTGCCCTCGGGCCTGGCTACCATTGCCTTCTCCCGCCCTTCCTCCTCAGTAGCAATGACCACAATGACTCAGAGCCAGGAACTTGCACCTCTCAGCAGGTCCACACCTTTGCTAGTCCACTTTCCTATTGACCACACCCAGCTACCTGGTCTTGGTTGGGGTGGGAAGACCGCGGGCAGGGCCAAAAATGGATGCCTTCGGAGTCCCCTTTCCCAGGGGGGTCACAGGCCAGGACTCCCTTCATAATTAACCTTTACCCATGTTTTACCTTCCTACTTCCTACTACTGAATTTCTCATTACAGGTTTGTGTTAAAATGGTTTGGAATGTCTTAAAAACTTTAAAACTGAAAATGCATTTGCTAGTGAGGA
Source organism: Cabassous unicinctus (assembly GCA_029593785.1). Lineage (NCBI taxonomy): Eukaryota > Metazoa > Chordata > Mammalia > Cingulata > Chlamyphoridae > Cabassous > Cabassous unicinctus. Next base: position 10,094 of record JAQZBX010112200.1, read on the forward strand.
AGTTATTGCCTCAGGGCCCCAAGGCCTGTTAGCTAGAACAATTGATCTCTAATCACTTAATGGCCTTTGGATGGCTAGTATAACTGAGAAGCTCCCAGTTCCTAGGACTGCTTTTTTTTTTTT
>JAQZBX010112201.1:0-10317 GCA_029593785.1 Cabassous unicinctus
CCTGATAACTTGGTGGATCACTTTTCTAAGAAAAGCTGGAAATCAAACCAGGGACCTTGTATATGTAAGGCAGGAATTATTCCACTGAGCTAACCTGTCTCATTAGGTTAGTTAGTCTTTCAGAAGGCTATCTGGTCCCTTTCCCTCGGGCAAGTTAGATTCCTTGCAGTTTGCCAGAGTGCCACTGATTAGGTGCTTGTACCTGCCTCCTATCTAATCAAATTCCTCTCTTTACCTGGGTGGCTGGGTGTGACAGCCTGCTTCAGGGGATCCCTCTCTCCCTCCTTGTTGAATCAGGGACCCTTCCCATATTTAAAGGGGGATCAGCTGGCCAAACTCAGCATGAAGAAACCACTCTCCACCCTCTCAGACCCCTTGTCCTCCCAGGGAATCAGCCATCCTTGGAGGAGGGAGTCACTGGCTCCACCTAAACTATTTGCCCTGAGGGTGGGGTATATGTGCCACTTCCAGCCACAGGGGCAAGCAACTCACAGTTTTCCTTTGGCTTCTTTATCTTTCCAGTACCTTCCTAGATGACTCAGAGCACCTTCCCATTCTATTTATATCCAAAGCAGCTGGCAGAGAGGGAGAGTAGAAAAGAATAAAACTCCTGCAATTCACCAATTTTACCCTTGCTTAATATCTTGGGGATGGGGGAGGGGAGCCCTTCCTGGTCACTGAAGGTTTTAATAAGCGACTATTTCCTGTTTTGTCTTCTTCGTCTCTCTGTCCCTCACTCTCCTGGGCATTTTGAAGCAGTGTCCTGGTCTGCTGTACCCCAAAACAGGTCCCCAGGACAGCCTTTGGTTCTTTCTCCATTGTTTTTGTGAAAGCTGAGCCTTATCTGCCTAAGCCCACTTCCATGTTCCCACAATCCCCCAACATCATTTTAGAAGTGAGTTTGTTGTACACACTTATCCTTTGCTCATGTTTATTTTTAGTCAATTCTATCAATTTCTGTCTTAATTACTATGTCTAAAAGAATTGAATTTAATGTAGTTATTGATATGCTTGGATTTAGCTCTTTCATTTTATTATTGTTTTAAAATTTCCCGCACTGTTTTCCATTCTTCTTTTCCCTTTACTCTCTTTTTGAAAAAATTCAACAATAATTTACTTATTGTGTTTTTTACTATAACTCTTTGTATATTTTTAGAGGTTGCTCTAGAGAGTAACAATATACATATTGAATATTTTACAGTCCTCCCAGGATTAATATTTTACTATTTCAAGTAAAATGTAGAAGGTATAACACCATGTAAGTCGCTTTACCCTACCCCCTCTATGTAGGAGTTGTTTTAGGTATTACATCAACATACATTCATAAATTTGAGACATTTTTATAATTTTGCTTTCAACTATGTAAAATATTGCAAGAATCTCAAATGGAGAAGGATGATATGCCATTTGTACCCACATTTTCCCTGCTACTCTTCCTTCTGTTCTAAATTTTCTTCCATCTAAAAAACTTCCTTTAGCAAATTTTATATAGCAGGTCTGCTCTCAACGAATTATTTTAGTTTCTTCATCTCAAAATATTTTTATTTCACCTTGATTGCTGAAGATAGTTTTTGTGGTTTTGATTAGTCTTTGCTTTCAACACTTAAAAAAATGTACCACTTTCTTCTGTCTTCTGTGGTTTCTAATGAGAAATCAAGTCATTTGAATGGTTGTTGCCTTATAAGTAATACATGAATTTCCTTTGGTTGTTTTCAAGTCCTTTTTTGTGTGTGCATTTAGCATTCATCATTTTGATTTGAGAATGGATTTCTTTGGGTTTACCTTGCTTCAGTTTCACTGAGCTTCTTGACACTTTAAGTATGTACATTTTTCCAAATTTAGGAAGTTTTCATCAATTATTTCTGCATATTTTTACAACACCACACTTTTTTTTCTGTCTTTCTATGGATCTAATGACAATGAATGTTAGATACATTGTTACTGTCCCACAAGTCCTTGAGACCCTGTTCATATTTTCCCCATATTTTCTCTGTTTTTCATATCAGATCTTTTCTATTTGTTCTTTTTTTCTTTGCCATATCCATTCTGCTATTGACTTGATTTTAATTTTGGATGTTGCATTTTTCAGTTCTAAAATTTCTATTTGGTTCCATTTTATATCTCTATTTCTTTACTAATTATCCCTATTTTTCCATTTATTTCAATTGATTTTTTGACATTTTTTTATTATTAGCCTCCTTAAATAGTTTCAGATCATTCTATCATGTCATGTTGGCATTGCCTTCTGCAAATGTCTTTCTCCATGCAAATTGACATTTCTTTGGTTCTCTAAAGGTCAAGTAATTACTGAATGTATCTGGGACATTTTGAATATTATGTTATAAGACTCTGGGGTTGCAAGTTCCAACTCATCTTCCATGGGCTGTGGATCCAATGTCAGTTCAGATTTCTGTGGCTTTGCTACTTGGATCTGTCTCATGTGTGTTGTACCCAGGAGCCAGTCTGACACCTGGGCAGTGTGTTCAATCTATTAGATAAGTTCTTAAAATCTTTAGTAGGCTAATTAGGATTCATCCAGGCATGAAGCATTATTTGGGGGTAACCAGGAGTTATAAACAAATTTATGGGTAACTTTGCTATGCTTTTCCCTCTCTCTCATCTGCTCTGTACTTTCCAGTTTTGTTGAGTATCCCTTTTTGATCTTCTGGCCAGAAATATGGGTCTTTTGTTATCATACTCTGCTGCATTTTTCTGTAATTGATCCCACATCTGGGAAGACTCTAAGGAAAATTTTGGTAACTCACCACCTGTTTGTTGCCATTTTTATTTTGGTTCTCATCCACTGTTTACACTTTAGGATCTTCAGATAACTCCTCTGTGCTTTCTCTCCAGATTTTACAGCTGTATTCAGTGAAAGTCATAGGGTACAAAATGCTTACTCTATCTTACCCAGAACTAGAAGTTTTCCTTCAGATTTTGAGGTCAGATTTTAGTTTAGCCTTTCTGAATGGAATGGAAGACATAGACTAGAAAGAACATGCATATGTAATTTCATCCTCGGTTTTTATAAAAATCATATTTTGCTATACACAGCTTATGGATATGCATGCAGTTCAATTCTTTGTTACATAATTTAAGCTGCCTCCATCACTTTGTTTTAATAAATAACAGAATGAACCAGACATTACATGTATCCAAAAGTTAGTTGCAGATGGGTTGCTGAGGCAGGGAGGTGAAAATGAAGGTCAGCGCAATATGACTATGTTCCTGTGAGGCTTCAGTTTATTTTAGAACCAGTAGATGGACTCATTTCTCTTTAACATGACTGCAGATTTGCCCAGCAGTTGTGTTATCACCAGGTAGGTCATTATCTGGAGTGGCTCTATTTTAGAACTTAAGAGTTTTATGTCTTGAGAACTTATAACTATGAGTCATCTTAGAACTACTCTACTTAGAATTACTTGGATCTAGTCTACCTAGAACTTTAGCGTTTTAGAATTTGAGAGACTTTTAGAGATCATTGAATCTACTACTTCACTTTACAAATGAGGTCGAGGTAAGAAAGATTGAGAGATTTGTCCAAGTTCATTTACCTCATTACTACGAGTGGGGAGAGAAACAAGACCTCAGGATGTCTGACATTTCTGCCTTTCCCAACAATGAAGGCATTGTTACTTTCCCACTGCCCGATGACACTGCTGGTCAGGCATTCAGAGGAATGAGTCAAAGAGAGAACTGCTCATATGATTCCTGCCATTGAGAGAGTCTGGGCCTTCTGTGGACTTTCCCCTACCTATTACCATCGGGAATACATGCAGTCTCTGTCTCAACGGCTCATTCTCTTGCATTAGAAAAGGACTTCAAAAGCTGAATTTTTTTTAAAAATTCAAAGACATTGACTTTTAAAAAAATTTATTGAAGTAAATCACTCATACATGAACATACATAAACAATATGTATATAGCAATAGTTGTGATGTTACAAAACAAACATACATAACACCACACAGGCCTGTCATCCCTCACCCTACCACCAATACCTTGCATTGTTGTTAAACATTGTTAACTAATGATTAAAGAGCATCCTCAAAATATTACTACTAGCCAAAGTGTTTCCCCCGACCCACCTTATTATTATTATTATTATATGATTTATACATAAACATACATAAACAATAATTGTATAGTAAAAGTTGTGAACTTACAAAGCAAACATTCATAACATCATACAGGGGTCCTATACATCAACCCTCCACCAACACCTTGCATTGTAGTGAGACATTACAAGTTATGAAAGAAAATTGTCAAACTGTTACTGCTAATTATATTCCTTATGTTACATTTAGTGTATTTTCCCCCAATCAACCCTATTATTATTTTTAAAATATATTTTTATGACAGAAGTTGTAAACTTACAAAACAAGCATGCACTTGTGCAGAATTCCCAAAGAACACCCCTCTATCAACACACCACACCATGCTCGAACATTTGTTACAGATTATGAGATAATATCTTCTGATTATTACAAGTCCCATAGCACACATTTGGCACACTTTTTCCATACTCTACCATTATCAGCCTAGTAAATCTTTGCATAGATGCAAGAATATGACATTATTAATGTTAACCACAGTCCAAAGGTCACTCCAGTTGTATTTTTCCCTTGCTTCTCCACATTCCCACCGCCACGCAATAATGATGGACATCTGTTCTAGCTCACAAAGAACACACTTGCATCTGTACCATCAACCACAATTCTCATCCACTTCTGGGTTTACTGTGTTATTCAGTACCTAGATTACTCTCTAGCTCTCTGTCAATTGGCATTTACATCCCTAGACTACCCTTTTCACCCACATCTCCATTTACAAACCAGCTGTTACTCACTATAGTGTGCTACCATCAACTCTGTACATTTCCACACCTTTACAGTAAACCTAATTAAAACTTCTACATAATCAGTAGTCCATCTCAGTCCTCCTCTTATCTCCTTTAAGAATCCACCACCTACCATCAGGTTTTGAAGATATTTTCCTACATTTTCTTCTAGAAGCTTTATGGTTCTAGCTTTTATATTTAGGTTTTTTTTTACTCATTTTGAGCTAATTTTTGCATGAATTGTGAGATAGGAGTCCTCTTTACTTCTTTGGCTATGGATATCTAGTTTTCTCAGCACCATTTGTTGAATGGGACTATTCTGCCTGAACTGGGTGGGTTTGACAGACTAGTCAAACACTTGACCATAGATATGAAGGTCTGTTTCTGAACCATGAATTCAGTTCTATTAGTCTGTGTGTCTGTCTTCATGCCAGTATCATGCTCATTTTACCACTGTAGCTTGGTAACATGATTTAAAGTCCAGAAATGAGAGTCCTTCAGCTTTGCTTTTCTGTTCTAAGATGTTTCTCACTATTTAGGACTCCTTACCCTTCCAAATAGATTTGATAATCATATTTTCCATTTATTTAAAAAATGCTGGTTGAATTTTTATCGGGATTGCATTGAATCTGTATATCAATTTGAGTAGAATTAACATCTTAATGATATTTAGTCTTCCAATCTATGAGCATGGAATATTCTTCCAATAATTTAGGACTTTTAAAAATTTATTTTAACAAAGAGTTGTAGTTTTCTGAATACAAGTGCTTAATATCTTTGGTTAAGATTATTCCTAAATATCTGGGTTTTGTCTGTCATATTTTATTTTCACCTCTCTTTTGACATATTTAGTTATTTTATTGATATAATCTTCATTTTTAGACTCTCTTCCAGGCCTCTCTCTCCTGTCTTTTCTTTTCAGGCTGTAGCACACCCTTTAGTATTTCCTGTAATGTGGGTCTCTCAGTTTCTGTTTATGTGAGAATATTCTAAACTCACCCTCATTTTTGAAAGACAATCTTGCCAGATATAAAATCCTTGGCTAGAAGTTTTTCTCTTGCAGTATCTTAAATATGTCATACCACTGTCTTCTTGCCTCCATGGTTTCTGGTGAGAAATCATCCTATAATCTTATTGGGTATCCCTTATATGTTACGCATTGCTTTTTGTCTTTGGTATTTGACATTCTGATTAGTATTTGTCTTGGAGTTGGTCTATTCGGATTTTTTTGATTGGGAGTACATTGTGCTTCTTGGAAATGGATATCTATGTCCTTCAATAGGGTTGGGAAATTTTCTACCATTATTTCTTCAATTATTTCTTCTGCTCTTTCTCCTTTCTCTTCTTCTTCTGGGACACCCATGGCTCATATGTTTTCATGTCTCTTGCTGTTGTTTATTTCCCTGAGACCTTATTCAAGTTTTTCCAATCTTTTCTTCACCTGTTCTTTTGTATGTTCACTGTCAGAGGCCATTTCTTCAAGCTCACCAGTCCTTTCTTCTGCCTCCTCAAATCTGTTATTATATTATTCCAGTCTATTTTTAATTTCATTTATTGCACCATTCATTCCCATAAGATCTGCTATTTTTCTATGTATGCTTTGACATTCTTCTTTGTGCTCATCCAATGTCTTCTTAATATCCTGAATTTATTTAGTGATCTCATAGAATTAATTAAGGAGATTTGTTTCAACATTTATGATTAGTTGTCTCAACTCCTTTATGTCTTCTGGAAGCTTATGTTGTTCCTTTAACTGGGCCATATCTTCCTGTTTCTTGGAGTGGATTGTAATTTTTTGTTGGTGTCTTGGCATCTGGCTTACTAGAATATTTATTCTGGGTGACGTTTTTCTCTTCAGTTTATGGCTTCCTGCCCTTTCTCTCTTGCTGATTGTGTAGTAGGAGTCAAGGATGTAGTTGGTGCTATAAGCTGTGGAGGCTCAAGCTGCCCTCAGTGCCACAAAGACCAGTGAAGCTTCTCCCAACTTTCTCCTTTACCAGGGGTAGAGACAGAGCCACAGCTATGTGGAATAATCCAACTCATGCAGGCCTAGACTGTACTTGCCCAGAAAGACTGATGAAGCTTCATGCCTGTTTCTCTTCTGCCTTAGGTGGGAATAGAGCTGCAGGTGTGGGCAGCAATCTATGCAGTGCGGTCCAAGATGATGGCAGTTGCCCAGGTAGACTTCCAATTATTCAGTCTGTGCCAGCCAAATTTACCTGCAGTTACCTGAATAGGTTGTTGCAGGGCCTGCCAGCTTCCTCCCTGCTAGAGGTGGGGCTGAAGCCTAGGCTAGGGCTGCAAGCCAATCTGGGTGAAAGAAATTGGTCTCTAACATCACTGTGATTTTCAGTCAGCCCGACTTCCCCTTATGCTGGGAGTGGAGTCAAAATGGCGGCTACTGGCCTCCTTCCGACTTGAACAGGTTCGATGTTCAGCTGTTCTTAGTGTTACGCTTTAGCAAGCTGAACTGACTAATCAGTAGCTGACATTGGTGGCCAACAGTCCCTTTCTCCTCTGATTTTGGGAAATGGAGCTTCCAATTCCTGCCACAGAATAGCTCTTGGGGTGGCTTGTGCCGCCAAAGTAGGATGATCACCAGCCTCTGTGGCATGACCTGTTATTTCCCGGAGAGGCTGGAGCAGCTCCCTGCAGCTTCCTCCCTATATGAGGTGGGCCTGGGGCTTAGGCTAGAACGTCAATCTGATCTAGATGGAAAGAAGCCAGTCCCTACCAGCACTATGATATTCAGTGTTACCTGCTTCCGTTCCCATCAGATGCAGAGTTATGGTGGCGGCTACTGGCCTCTTTCTGACTTGGACATGTTCAAACTTTAGCTGTTCTTAGGATTATACTTTAGCCGTCTGAATTTACTAATCAGTGGCTGAAGTTGGTGCCCAACCGTCTCTTCCTCCCTCCATTTTAGGGAAGTGAAGCTTCCAATTCCGGCCTCAGAACAGCTCCCCAGGCAGCTTGTGCCTCCAGTGGAGGATGGGCACTGGCCTCAGAGGTGTGAAGTGCTCTACTTACGAATCTTATCCGCAGATGGGCAATCTCCTCCTTCCATTCTTTCAAGGATGCTGCAGGATGCACTTCTGGTCTCCTGGAGCCCCCAAACAAGTCCGTTAGTTAGCTCTGGGTGATTACTAACTGCCCTGTAGCAGGAGCTGATTCTAGGAGCTCCTTACTCTGCCGCCATCTGGCTGGTTCTCTGAAAGTCATTGACTTTTGAGCATGGAATATTCACATAATTTTAAAATTTTGAATATAACAACTCAACCAAGGTTTTCTTTGTTATTGTTAACACAACTCTTTTAGGTGATTTTTTTTCCCCATGAACTCTGTTATTTTTCTATTCAGGTTTTCAAATTCTTCCTTGTGCTCACTCAGTATCTTCTTTTTTTTTTTTTCTTTATTTTTAAAGAAGTTTTAGAGTACACAAATTTTTCATCAGAAATATAGGGGATTCACATTTACCACACTCCCTCTCCCTCCCACACTTTCCCCCATTACCAACAGCTTTCATTAGTGTGGTACATTTGTTACAATTGATGAACACATACTGAAGTATTACTCCAACCATAGTCTATAGTTTACCTTATCATTTATACTTTGCACCACACAATTTTATAGGTGTTAACAAAATAAATAATGGCTTGTATCTGTCACTGCAATATGATGCAGAACAATTCTGATGTCCTCAAAATGCCCCATATTGCACCTATTCTTCCCTCTCCCTCCTCCTCCCCCAGAACCTCTGGTGAGCAGTGTCTTTATGTCAATGTTAAAAGTTCTTGCATTATGAGAGTAATAATAAGTTCCTGTAGGTGATTTTTACCATCTTTCATATTCCCAAATACAATTTTTTTTTTCTGAATTTTGGACATTGTTCCTTACTTGGTGACTCAAGAACTTTATTAATGCACTCTTGCCAAGTATGAAATAAATAAGAGTTTTGGTTTTAAATATATGGTTTTCCACTCTTCAAAGTGTCCATTGTTAAAGAACTTTTGGGTGATAAAGTTTGGACTTGAATCGAAATCTGCAAAGAGCCAATGACTGGCTCTTTTCTGTTCTTCCACTGGAATGGGGATATAATGAGTTCATTTTATTAAACTGTTTAGAATAGTGCTTGGCACATAAAAAAAATGATGCATAACTATTAGTTAAATACATAAAACAAGTACTGTATTGTTTTCCTGTGAAAAGCAGGAAATTAAAAGTTTATTTATTTTGCTTGCTAATTAATGATAGTTGGAAAATGATGTATTAAGAATTTTCCCCACATAAGAAGCTATAAAATCTCTAATACCCCTCCCTAGAAGTAGCTGAGCTGGCTGTCCATTAAACTTCTCCCTATAGCTTGTTAGAATTTTTACTTAAGATATTAACCAGAACTACTCTGTTCCACTTATAGGAATAAGACAACATCTTGTTGTAAAACTAGACCAGGTAGCCTTGGGGATTGGGGAAGCACCTTGTGGCTCAGTAAATCATGACTTCCCCCTTAAGGACTGAAGGGTAGGCATGCCTGCATGGTCAGCTGAAAAAGGGGTTATGGAAGCCCTGAACTTAGGAGCCTGCACATCAAGATCTAACTGAGCTGTGATTGTTTAACCACTGAAATCAGGATAGCAAGGATAAGGCTGACATGCTTGAGGGAAAATAAAATTAAGGAGTGTATCCTGTTCCTCATTACAAGATCCTTGAAGAAATCCTGCATCTTTGCTGATCTGGCAAAACTGTGCCCTGTTTTGTTTTGTTTTGTTTTTCTTTCCCTGCATATAAAAACCTCAACTCACATCCTTACTGGGAACTTGTTTTGGGAAGATTCCCCCAGTTCCTCACTTGTGCACTTGCAATAAGTCACCTTCTCGCTGAGAGACTTGTTTCTCCTCTTAGCGGGGGTTCGGGAGGGTCCTTCTATTGGAAATAGCCATGCTTACAGTAACAATACCTTTTTCTCTTCACAGGTAACACTCTCTCCCTCCTATTTAATAACTCTTTCCACTCAATTTCTATTACTTTCTTCAAGGTTCAACTAAAACTCTATCTGCTCTCAACATTGTCCTATTCAGATCATACTTATAATCTCTTCATTATTTCAGCAGTGTGGGCCAGATTTGTAAAATATGGTTTACTTATTTTGACAATCTTCTTTGTGAATCATGCCAATGGTTGTGTTATCATGTGTGTGAACATTCAACAAAGCAACTCTGCCTCATGCTTTTTTGTATCTCTGGCATTTAAGCAAGTTATTGAGCAATAGGTAGGGATTAAAGCTTGTTGCTTAAAGAGTTTGTATTTTTTTGTTTTCCCCTTAAATGCAGTGTCTTATTTTCAAAGACAGGAGGAAAGCTAGTCAAATTATTTTGTGATTCCAGGTAAATGAGTGCTCAATCAGTCTTCTAGTACTCTTAAGAAGAAGTATTTCCCTTATTTCTCATCTTTAAATTTCAGTCACTTCAATGATGTGTC
>JAQZBX010112202.1:0-10217 GCA_029593785.1 Cabassous unicinctus
GGATTTGTGGGTATGTGGTTGTATTAGTCAGCCAAAGGAGTGCTAATGTGAAATACCAAAAATGGGTTGGTCTTTATAAAGGGTATTTATTTGGGGTAGAAGTCCACAGTTACCAGGCCATAAAGCGTTCAGTTTCTTCTCTCACCACAGTCCAGTGTCATGTGTTAGAGCCAGACAGCTGCCGGCGTTTGCCAGGGTTCAGGCTTCTGGGGTTCCTCTCTTCCCAGGGCTGTGTTTCTCTCTGGGCTTAGTGCCTGTTTCCTCCACAAGGTCAGCTGTAGGTTGATCAGGCAAATGGCTTGCTTCTCTTCTCCTGGGGCCTTATTTCCAACATCAAAACTGCTTCTCAAAAGACTGCTTCAACTATGTTCTTTGTCTTGCCTTTTATATTTGATTCCCCACCCACCAAGGGGTGGGGCTCAATGCCCTACTGACATGGTCCAGTCAACTCCCTAATCATAACTTAATCATGTCCAGATTAACAGATCAGTTTATAAGATGATTCAATTATATTTTTGGAATTCATAATTATATCAAACTGCCCAACCATAACAGTGGTTGAAGCTACATTGTTGGGAATGTGGGTTTTTTTTTGGATAATATGGCAAGGGAGTGTTACTGGTTTAGGGTGTTGGGTGTGGGGGACATGCAGGACAGGGTGCACATGGGGAAAGCTTCTAGGGAGTATGTGACTGTTCATCCTGTCATAGTGCACTATATTAGTGGGTGGAGACCCACACCATTAATGGGAAGGTGTTGGACTCCTATTCTGGGGAGTCCTGCTATGTTTCAAATAGATGGGAGGGAGTCTCTTGAGAGCGTAGGAAGTCCCTAATAGGGGAGGAGAGGCCTCAATGTTGTTGCAAGTAACTATGAAGCTTGGTGGTTATATTTTATTTTCAACATTTATGTTTCCTTTTCTTTAAATATGATTTATTATCAAAAGTATATGTTCAAGTGGTCATAGGGTGGTCTCAGTGAGTCAAGACCACACAATAACCAAAATAATATTGAATTCCCATCCTTGGGAGTCCTGCCACATTGTCTAATAGAGTGGCAAGAATCCTACTGAGGTATATGGGGAGTGCCTAGTGAAGGAAGACAGACCAATACACCAGGCCCTTGATATTGATGCTTGTACATATGAACATTTTTCTTATGAAATTGAAAGTTAGCCTTGTATTATGTATTGCCTAAGAGTTACCTCCTGAAAGCCTCTTTGTTGCTCAAATGTGTCATCTCTCTAAGCCACACTCAGCCAGTAAATGCACTACCATCTTCCCAGGGATGAGCCTCCATGGCACAGAGGGATTATTACCAAGCACTGATGTTAACCAAAAAGTGAAAATATTATTTACAAATGAGTTTTTATGCCTAAGAGATTTCAAAGTGACGCAAGAGGTCATTCCAGAGATTACGATTATGCACATATCAGGAGGATCTCATTGAATGGCACAATAAATGGTGCTTCAAGCAGGGGTGTTCCTGAGGGCTTTAGAGACATCTAGACATTTTATGCAAGGCAGACAATCTCAGGAACTCAACACCCTGTCAGTGGGCCTTACCTTGGAATGCTTCCCTATGTAACAGAGTCATTTATAATTCCCCTATACATGGCTTTTCTGCCCTTTTTATTTGAACCTATAATTTATGACTATACTCATTAAATATATGTCCTTGAGACTTAAATATTTGGTCGGTTCATATTCCAGTTGAGCCCTGAATATCAGCAGAGTTTCAACACCGACTCTCCAGGTCATTGGGCTCACCCAGGGCAACTAACAAAAGGGTGATAATGGACAACACCCACCCCAAAAACAGAGAGTATCTACAACTGCAAACAAGAGTTTCATTCATCTACCCCATGGAATCTAAGCCCCCTCTCAATCAGAAATAGAGTGGGCATCACCATCTCAAAATCCTCATGATTGAGGAATGAATAAACTTAAGGAAGCAATGCAACTTTAAATAAAGTAGAATTATTATTATTCTAGCAATAGAAGAACTTGTACCACTGATAAAAAGGCAGGGGCCATCAGAGGTTCTGAAGGGAGGGAAAGGGAAGAATAGGTGTAACATGGGGTATTTTGGGGACATTGGGATTGTTTTGTATGACATTGCAATGATGGATACAGGCCATTATGCATTTTGTCAAAACCTATAAAATTGGTGGTGAAAAGCATAAACTATCATGTAAAATATAGACCATGGTTAGTAGCAATGTTTCACAATGTGTTTATCGATTGTAACAAATGTACCACACTAATGAAAGATGGTGTTGTTGGGGAAAAGTGTGGGAAGGAGAAAGGGTGGGGTATAGAGATATCCCCCCTATATTTTTGATGTAACATTTATGTAATTAAAACCTCCTTTATTTAAAAATAAAATAAAATATAATAATTAAAAAGTTAGTACTTATAATTACTATTAACAATCCGGGCATTGGAAAGGAACTGCTTGGAACTTCCCAAGCCATCAGCACCCCCAGTGCTCTTTGTCTGCTAAGAAAACAAATTGTTTTTCAATGTCACTGCTACAGATGACTTGGGAAACAACAAAGACTTTTCCAGTTATCTGAAATAGCAGATACTTTTCCTATTGTTCATGTCACATCTTTAGTTGAAATAGATGTGATACTTGAACACAATAAAAATGAGAGCATATGGTATCTTAACAATACTAGGGCCACCTTATCTTTCTTAAATCCCACCACCCTCAGTTGGAAACTTTAAAACCAGATTCAACAGATCAGGTCACCTTCTTTCTATCTTACCTATCCCTGCCACAAAGGCATCTTAAATTTTAGCTGAATATGAATAAATCAACTAAGGCAGCAATGTAGGAAGTGTTGAGTGTGGGGAAATGAGGAAGATGGGCGTTTATTGTGGAATTCTTTCTACTAGGCCTGGAGATTAGGAATGATTGGGAAAAGGGGGATATTACAGGATAAGCCATGTTTTTGGTGGTTTTTCCTGCCTTTCTCTAGATTGCAATTATTATTTTTCTAATAATACCTTTGTAAATGTAACAGGAGAAAACAAATCACAATTCAAAACCTACTAATAGCCTGGGAATAAGGGCAATTGAATGAAATCTAATTGCCAAATTCCAAAAGGTCCAGTAGGTAAAGGATAATGTCCTTTGGAGCTATGGAAAGGTTTTCCTAGATTGTGCTTGGGAAAAATTAATCAATTGTATATATTTTCCAGGAGCCTGAGAGTCAATAAGACTTGGGTGGGGAGAGCCAAGATGGTAGAGAAAGGAATGGCAGCCTGCGTTTCCCATCCAGAAACTGTGGGAAGGTAGGTAAGTTTAATTGGCAGAAGGGAAGCCATAGAACAGCAGGGGTAATGGGAGAGGTCCTCTAAAGAAGGAGGACGCAGCTGGCCAGCAAAGAAAGAAGCAGTGGAAGATATGACAGGCAAGCTAGCTCCCAGCTTGCTCAGAGGTAATAGGAAGCCGGGGAAGTGATATGGATGGAAGACCAGTACTCAGCCAACACTGAGAGTAAGGAAAGCCATTGGAGGACCTGGGGTTTGTCCTGATGCCCAGCAGGTTCTAGATGTGGGAAATTGTGGAGCAAACAGGTGTGGGAAATGGCACCCAGCCAGCTCAAAGGGAGAAAGGAGTAGTGGTAGAGGGGAGATAGAGTGGGTAGACCATATATCAGTGGGTTCCAGGAAAAGAAAGACACCAGCTTGTGCTGAAGTGGTGCCAGGGATAGGGAAGAGGGGAACTGATCAAGTGGGTTGTAACATCCACCTGCCATGAGAAAGGAGCTGGGTCAGTGAGAGGTGGCTGAGAGGTGCCTAAACATCCAGGTGAGAAGGGAGCCTGGAGAGGCAGTCAGTGAACTGTCAGATGTCCAATTGAAGTGAGGGAAAGGGAAGTGGGAAAAGGCAGATGGTGAGCTGTCAGATATTCAACAAGCCTAGAAGAGAAGGGAGCCAGGGAGCAATCCAGGTGGTTGTCAGACACGAAGCCAGCTCTTCGTGGGACAGGAATGGCAGGACAAGCAGCCTCACAACAGGGAATTTAGACTGAGATTTATTTGTAGGGATTTTAATTTATTTATTTTTATTCTTTATTCATTTATTCCTCTACATCCAGGTAGGTACCTTACCTGCCAGATATTTGATTGGTTGGTGAGCACAGGCAGACTGATCATGTTGGTAGCCTAGTGGCCGGAGACAGAAGCCTATTATTTTTGTCTATTTTTCTTTGTTTCACTTTTTTATCTTTTTTTTATCTCCTTATTTTCTTTATTTCTTTTTTTTCTTTTATTTTTCCCTTTTCATTTGCTTTTCTTTCATCCCACGTTCTCTTGTTTGGTCTTCATTTTCTTTCTTTCCTAATTTTTCCAGTCTTTTATTTTATTTTTCCTCTTTCTTTTTTTTCTTCCACCTTTTCACTCTTATTCTCTTTATTTTATAAGCTTTTTCACTCATTACTTAATTTTTTCCTGATTCTTTTATGGTTCCTTTTCAAAAATTTTTTATTTTACTATTCTCTTTCTCTTCTTCTTTCTTTCCTTTTGTATGGTCTTAATATTTTTTTTCAGAGAAATATAGAAAACTACAAGGATATGGAATAAGTGGAACTAAGCATCAAAGAGGACCATTAATACAAAAGAACATGAAATAGAAACCTAGAGTTAAAAAAATAAGCTAACCAACTGAATAACCAATCAAGATAAACATATGCCTAGACACCAGCAAAAAATTAAAAGCCATACTAATAAAAGGAAGACATGGTTCACACTAATGAATGAACTAAAAAATCAGGAGGTGATGCAGAATATGGAACAAGTAATCATGGATGTCTAAACAATATCATGAAACAACTAAGTGAAGGAAGAGATAAAGGATATTAAGAAGACACTCAGGGAGGGAAGATGGCATCGGTTTAGGAAGGCACTCACTGACTCGCTCTCTCATGGATGATTGGGAACAGGGTCCTGTTCAGGGGTTTGTGCTGTGGGAGCAGGAAGTGAGAAGCTTGGGACATCTATCTGGAGGCAGCTCGATGGCATGGATTGCTGGGTAGAGATTTGTGCCACAAGCTTGTCTCTTCTTTGCTGTGCTTCTTCTTCAGTGATTTCCCATCCTTTGTCTATATTGATTTTGTCTCCCAAGCTATCTCTATTCTTTCCTTCATCTTTCGGCATTCTGCTTTCTGTTGTGGTTCTTACATACAACGTTTTTTCATTAGCCCACAACTTAAGGGTGTCAATTTCTTTTTTATCTATTCTGTTTTGTTCTGTTTTTATTACTATTAACCTTTTTCCTTTCAGCCCTTTCTTTACTCTTTCTCTCCCTCCTCATAATTCTTCCCTTCTAAATCATTATATATATATATATACCTCTATTTGGTTCATAGCCATAAATACATATATTAAAAAAGAAGAAAGAGCTAAAATTGAAGAACTAACAGCACACTTGGAGGAATTGGAAAAACAACAACAAACTAAAAATAAAGGAAGTAGAAAGAAGGAAATAACAAAGATTAGAGAAGAACTAAATCAAATAGAGAATAAGAAAGCACTAGAAAAAATAAACAAAACCAAAAGCTGCTTCTTTGAGAAGACCAATAAAATTGAAAAATCCTTAGCCAGACTAATAAAGAAAAGGAGAGAACAGATGCAAATACACAAAATAAGGAATGAGCAAGGCGATATCACTACTGACCCCACAGAAATAAAGAGTATCATAAGAGGATACTTTGAAAAATTATATGTCAACAAGAACAATAATTTAGAGGAAATGGACAAGTTTCTAGAAACTCACAAACAGACTACCTTGACAAAAGAAGAAATTGATGAACTCAACAGTCCAATTACAATTAAAGAGATAGACTCAGTCATCAAAAACCTCCCAACTAAGAAATGTCCAGCACCAGATGACTTCACAGCTGAATTCTACCAAACATTCTAGAAAGAGGGAACACCAATTCTGCTTAAGTTCTTTGAAGAAATAGAAGGAGAAGGAACATTGCCTAACTCATTCTATGATGCCAACATTACCCTAATACCAAAACCAAACAAAGATGCCACAGCAAAGGGAAATTACAGACCAATTTCTCTAATGAACCTAGATGCTAAAATCCTCAACAAAATACTTGCTAATCGCATTCAACAACATATCAAAAGGATTATACACCATGACCAAGTGGGTTTTATCCCGGGTATGCAAGGATGGTTCAATATAAGAAAATCAATCAATGTAATACACCACATAAACAGATTGAAAGAAAAAAAGCAAATGATCATCTCTATAGATGCAGAAAAAGCATTCAACAAAATACAGGACTCTTTCCTGACAAAAGCACTGCAAAAGATAGGAATAAAAGGAAACTTTCTGAATATGATAAAGGGTATATATGAAAAACACATAGCTAACATCATCTTCAATGGTGAAATCCTAAAAGCCTTCCCTCTGAGATCGGGAACAAGACAAGGATGCCCAGTATCACCACTCCTATTTAACCTTGTCTAAGAAGTACTTTCTTGAGCACTGAGGCAAGAAAAAGATATAAAGACATAAAGATATAAAAGGCATCCAAATTGGAAAAGAAGAAGTAAAAATTTCATTATTTTCAGATGACATGATCCTATATGTAGAAAGCCCTGAGAAATCTACAACAAAGTTTCTAGAACTTATAAATGAGTTCAGTAAAGTCACAGGCTATAAGATCAATGCTCAAAAATCAGTAGCATTTCTGTACACAAATAAGGAGCAATCTGAGGAAGAAATCAAGAAAAAATACCATTTACAATAGTAACAAAAAGAATCAAATACCTAGGAATAAATTTAACTAAAGATGTAAAGGATTTATATACAGAAAACTACACAACACTGTTAAAGGAAATCAAAGAAGACTTAAATAAATAGAAGAATATTCCCTGTTCATGGATAGGAAGGCTAAACATCATCAAGATGGCTATCCTACACAAACTAATCTACACATTTAATGCAATCACAATAAAAATCAACACTGTATTTTTTAAGGAACTGGAAAAACTAACTACAAAATATATTTGGAAAGGTAAGAGATCCCAAATTGCCAAAGACATATTGAAAAAGAAAAATGAAGTTAGAAGTATCACCATTACCTGACTTTAAAACATAATACAAAGCTACAGTGCTCATAACTGCATGGTATTGGCACAAGGATAGACTTACTGACAAATGGAACCCAACTGATTGTTCTGATATAGATCCTCACATACACAGTCATCTGATATTTGACAAGGCCATCAAGCCCACTCAGTTGGGAGAGAATGGCCTCTTTAACAAGTGGTGCATTGGATATCCATATCCAAAAGAATGAGAGAGGAATACCATCTCACACCTTATACAAAAATCAACTCAAGATGGATCAAAGATCTAAATATAAGAGCAAAAACCTTAAAGACCTTGGAAGATAATGTAGGGAAACATCTACAGGACCTTGTAATAGGAAATGGTTTCATGAACTTCACACCCAAAGCACAAGCAGCAAGAGATAAAAAAAGATAAATGGGATCTCCTCAAATTTAAAAACTTCTGCAGGCAGAAGAAAAATATAGTGCTGTCAAATATCACTCAGATAGAAGAAGAGATAGAATCAAATGACAGAAAAAATTCAGCAAGGGATAAAGAAATTGAATGACAGCATGAAATGCACAAGCATATGCATTATAGCCATCCTAGGGGAAGTATAAGATGGAAAGGAGGAAGAAGGAGTGTTGGAAGAAATAACGGCCGAATATTTTTCAACTCTTATGAGCGACATGAAAGTACAGATCAAGGATGCACAGCACACTCCAAACCGTATAAATTCTAACATGACTACCCTAAGACACATACTTATCATATTTTTCAAATGATGAAGACAAAGGAAGAATTCTGAAAGTAGAAAGAGAAGAGATCCAGCTCATGGAAAGGAATCTTGATAAGATGAAGCACTGATTTCTCATCTGGAACCATGGAGATGATAAGGCAGTGGTATGACATAGTTAAGGTGCTAAAATAAAAAAATATGCCAATCAAGAATTCTGTATCCAGCAAAGCAGGCATTCAGAAATGAGAGAAAGTTCAAAATATTCACAGATAAGCAGAAATTTAGAGAGTTTATCACCAAGAGTCTATGCTTCAAGAAATACTCAAGGTGCCTTTCAGGTCACTTGCCCATTTTTAAAATGGGTTGTTTGTCTATTTATTTTCGAGGTGTAGGATTTCTTTATATATGCAGGATATTAGGCTCTTATCAGATATACAGTCTAAAATGTAAACCATGTTGTAAACTATTGACAATGTTTAGTAGTTATGTTTCACTATCTGTATAACAGTTAGAACAATGCTACCATTCACATACAAAAAGATTTTAATATGGGCTGAGGAAAGGGGGAGGAGTTTGGGTATATGAGAGTCTCTAGTATTCTGTGTGTGACTTTGCTGTGATCTAAAACTTCTTTGAAAATTAAATGAAAATTCGGGAGACACTGGAGAGTGAGAAGGGGAAAGTGCCACGGTACAGACTGGACACCCGATAACGCAGTGATAAAGGAAAAACGTCAAAAAAATTTTTTTTTTAATTTTTCGTTTTTTCACATTTTTTGAATATCCCAATCCTTTAATTTTGTTTTATTTTTAGTGTTTTTTCTTAAAGTTTCCATGTATTTTATCTCTTACATTTAAACTTATCATTATTATTTCGTTTTCCTATTAATTGTATTTGGCTATTATGTGGGCTTCATCTTTAAGGAAGGTTTGGATTACGGAAAGGTTACAATGGAGGCAGGAGAGGATCATTGGAGAGGGGTGTCTGGGATAGGGGTTTCATGGGAGGAAGTTCACCTGAATATAAATAAAAGATATATAAAATTGTTCAAATGATCAAGGGGTTGGGCATGGTCACACTGGGTGGAGAATCTTTCAATAAATGAGAGAATACCGAATTCCCAGCCTGGAGAGCTCTGCCACATTCTCCAAGGGAGCAGCAAGAGTCCCCCAAGTGCAGGGGCAGTATCTGGCTAAGGAGGATGGTTCACTGATGTGTTCTTGTTATTGATGACTAGCCTTACAAGTCTTTGCTCTTGAAATTGAAAATTAACCTATTGTTATGGGGTGATTAAGGGTTGCAGCATGAGAGCTTCCTTGTTGCTCAAATGTGGCCTCTCTCTAAGCCAAACTCAGCATATGAATGTATTACCTTCCTCCCAGCAAGGGACATGACCCCCAGGGATGTTCCTCCCTGGCAATGAGGGATTAATACCAAGTGCCAACTGGCAATACAACTGGAAACAGACCTTGAATAAAAGGGGGAAAGGGCAAAGATAAATGAGTTCATATGGCTAAGAGACTTCAAAGAGTGTTGAGAGTTCATCCCAGAGGTTATGCACACCTCAGTAGGATCTCATAGAACACCAAAGTTGATATCACCCTAAACAGAGGGGCACCTGAGGGCTCTGGAGACACCCAGGTCCTATATAAGGGGTGTAGCTCCAGAGATTGATGCCTTATCAGTCAGCTCTACTTTGGAATCTGTGCTCCCGAGAGTGACAGAGTTGGACACAAATAAGTTCTCCCTGCACAGCAGTCCTTTTTATTCAAACCAATATGTGGTGCTGGAGTTTGTATTTGTACTTCCAGAGACTGGAGCCTTTGGCCTGCCCATGTGCCAGCTGTGCCTGGAATCTGGGTGTAGCTGCAACTCTTACTCTACAGCTCAATGGACTCACCCAAGACACCTGGTGGGGAGATGATGATGGACAATGGCCATTCTAGGGAATGGAGAGAGTCTGCAGCTGCAGGCAGGATAATTCCATCCATCTTATCCATGGGATATAAGCCCCCTCTCACTTGCAGGTAGAGTGGACATCACCATCCCAGACTCCTCAGGATTAGGGGAAGAACTATTGACTAGAGTGGACTTACTGGTATTCTGTTGTAGACATATTGTGATTCAAGGAATGGAAGAAATTACTACATTGATGTGGAGCCAGTGGCTACTGGAGGCTTTGGGGACAGGGAGAGGTAAAATCAATTGTAATACAGGGGCTTTTCCAGGACTTGGAATTATCCTGAGTGATATTACAATGAAAGATATAGGCCATTTTATACCAGCATATAACATGCAGAACTGTGTGGTAGAGAGTGTGGTCTACAATGTGATCCATGGTCCATGGTAGTGGCAAAGCCCGAGGATGTGTATATCCATTGCCGGTGATGTGTCAC
>JAQZBX010112203.1:0-10216 GCA_029593785.1 Cabassous unicinctus
GATTACTCAGCACTCCACAACTAACTATTCTCATGGCAAACTTGTGAATCAGCACATCCTCCCAGGGTCAACTTTCTAGTCCTGCCATCCTCTCACAGTTCCCTGGGCTTTCTCCTCCCCAAGGTAATTCTGTACACCTTGATCTTTCTCCATTAATAGAATGTATTTGTAATTCTAGAAACCACTTCCATGATTAAGAATCTTCATATAACCTTCAAGTCTTTACTCAGATTCTGGTCTAATTCCTCCAAGAAAATTATGTTCTCATGCCCCAACCTACATAAGGAATTGGTAAAATTCAGCACCTCGTGCTTTTTGAGGCAACCACAAAATATTTATCCCATAGACCCATGGGCTCTAGTGTGACTTAGTGGCTTACCCTGTGCAGCTATGGCCCCTCTGTCACTCTCCTTCTTTCTCACAATCTTCTCTTCCAGACTTGGATGATATTCAACAGGCTCAAGATGTCTTTAATTCTCAAGCTGCCATCAGAATGGGGGACTTCAGTCTCGTAAGTTATCTGCCCTATAGCCCTATATCTTTTTCTTTTTAATTCAATTAATTAATATTATTGAATAACCACTTCGCAATATTCTGCATTCAAGTTCATCAGTTCTAGGCACTGCTATGTTGTATCCAAGTTTCAAGCTCAAAATATATTTTTATTGTTATTCCCTGTGTTTCAGCATAAATATATATACATTCATGTATATTATAAAATGTCATATGTATAAGGTGAGATATTTTTCTCCTTTTTCTGATGTGCCTGAAAGTGTGAGAAAACTTATATTTACCATCTCTGTGGAGGTATTTTTCTCAGCTTAAGTCTGAGAATTCTCAGACCAAATTGTGATAACCCACCATCATGTAGAGGCCCATGTTCTCAGGGAAAAGGAGGATGAAGTGGGAAATCCTGGTGGAGACATAGGTGCATCAACCAAGGACATCACTTTCTTTCTTCCATCTCATGTGACATCAAGGAAAAGGCCCAGACACTTAAAGATCCTTACAAATTATGATTCTATGCAAAGGCCATAAAATGAATGCCATGCTTGTTTCACACCCACACATACATGCAGGTTTTTAAAAATGTATAGTAGATATAAAAGATAATAATAGCAGAATAATAATGTATGATTTTTTCATCCAAAGTGCATTAACAATACCATTCACATTTAACCTAGACATTTCCTTTACTATTTCAAGCAAGTATCAATCATTACCATATTATTTCCCCTAAAATTGTCAATTTTTAATAAAAAATTGACAAGCTCCCCATCAAAATGTACTGTGATGCAGGTAAGACCAGCAAAAAGATTTTGTCACACTCCTCATCCATGCTGCACAGCCACAGGTTTCTGAAGGCTGGGCTTAACTGACAGTCCTCACAGAGAGGCCAGACCTTCTCAGAGATGTGTATGTGGGAAGTCCAGCAGGTCTCCCACTGCCTGCACCTTGCCTTGCTTGCCCTGTGGGAAATGGCTTTCTCATCAGTGTGACTTGTGGTTGAGGAATGAGAGTTCCTCTTCCTGGTAGTGAAGGCCCAAGTGCACCTTTAGGGTCAAGCACAAAGACAAGAGCACCCTTTTAGAACAGGTTTCTAGGCTGTTGGACATTCTGATTCACAGCTTCCTGGGGAGAAGTTGGGATATAAAGTAGATGGACAGTGCTGGAAACACCATGCAAGCATCCCAGTTATCCTCCTAGGCAATGCTTAGCTTAGAATGTATTTCTGCACCTTCCTGGTGTACACTGTCTTTTTTTCTCCAGTTCTCCCCACTAAAGGTACTTTAGTTTTCCACTAGTGTCCCCATCTTCTCATTTTGGAGTCCTTCACCTGCTTTTATTTCTCAGTGAAGTGAAGGCAAAAATTAGAGGAAATATAAAGTAACCAGGACATACTTAATTCAAATATCAAAATACCAGGTGCTTTTTATTCTCAGTACCTTCATGATTCTCATTAAGAAATCATTTCAGAGGAAGGATAAAATCCACAGTACAGCTCTAAGATATAATTTTAAGACCACAGAAAAGAGTAACAAAATTTGCTTTATGGTTCTTAAGTGCACTGATAACAGATTTTTCCACTAACATAAATTATTTTTATGAATGGTCTAGAGAATATCACTGAAAGACTGAGAGGAATCCTGTGGAAAGGGCTTTACTTTCCAGATTTGTACCTATGGTTTGGGTAACACACAGGGCATCCTTGTGAGAGTCATGAATGATCTGCAAATAGTGTATGATAATTATAGTAGTAGAAAAACAGAAAATATTAAATAAATATATCCATTGACCTTTAGAAATACAATGTGAAGAACAATAGCCAAAGAACAAAACCTAGAAACACTACTTCTCACAGAAAAGAAAAGTTTACTCAGAGTGTGAAATGACAATCCAACAAGTTCAGCCATGAGCTAGGGGAAATTATTCCAGGGAGAAGGAAATAACTATGGCCCAGGAAATGGGGACAGATGTCCCACTGGAGTTTAGGATCATTCTGAGCCAGTGACTCCTGTGGTTTTACTGTCCCTTCTTTAAATGAAGGGTGTGTGGAGATCATTTGGAATGTGTCCTACCATTATATGTTGGTTAAAGCAAGGGGTAAATGGAGTATTTCTTTATTTCACAGGTCTCTACATGGAGAGGAACCTGAACTTGAGGAAACACCTAAAAAGTCTGATTATCTCCTGGCAAATGAAGATTTTGTGATCACAGGCACCACAACTGATCCTGATGCAATAATTGGGCCAAATTTGCAGATCTTGAAAAGAAGTATGAATAGTTACTTCCTAAGGGAGACTTGGGAAGATGAAGATGATATTTTCAAAAAGTAGCCCCAGCAACATTTCCATTCCTAAATTCCCTTCACTAACTGGACTCTCCTACAGTCAAATGGGAGAGTCTGTCTCCTTTGTTTTTGCATTTGTTTTAGTTATTAGTCTCTCAATAACATGGTGTCTGCCTATCATCCATTTTCCCTTCTTTCTTTCTTTCTTTCTTTCTTTCTTTCTTTACCCATTAACTTATCTATCCACACATTTTTCTCTATTTTTCTGCTCTGGAAGAAGCCATTAACTTTATTGTATGGAATTACAACTAGGCCATGTGGAGAGACACATGGAGAAGCCATATGTAAATGAGCTGAGGCAATCAGCTGACAGCTAGCATTGAACAATATAAACATTTGTTAGAAAGATTCAATCCAGTCAAGCCTTCACAAATAAAATTTTTGAAATTAGAATACTATTTGTGTGTTAAGCCACTGGAATTTGGTCTCATCTTTTATGTAACTTTGGATATCCAGAATTTTTATTTGTTATTTCACTTTATATGTAGATCAAAAGGAACTGAGCTAGAGATACACATGAATACAAGGGTGGTGATTAATTATTTGGCTAGTTTTTCAGGTGACTGAGAGGAACAGTTTTGGATTATCATTTTTTAAAAAGCTAAATAATCGTGTCTCGTTTTACTGTCAGTCAGGGAGTTTCCACTGCAGAAGTGTTGAACATGGGGTGCACAGGATGCTCAGCTTATATAATGCAGCTGCCATATTTGCCATCATGAGAACTTGCATGTTTTGTCATTGAGAGATCAGCCATGGCATCAGGGGTATGGTAGTGCATGAGTACAAGATGGGATTCCAGGACTGGGTGCATCCTCCACTTCAGTATATTTTAAAATAACAAGGGCATATGATATAGATAGGATAGAGGCAATCAAATTTTATATTTTTTCCTCATGTGGGTGTTTAAATATTTTTCTTTTATCTGACTCTTGAATAATTTCTGATTGTTCCAGGTGAGGTCAAAGCATAGGAAGTAATTCTGCACTGACATCATCCTCCATTTATGGAATCCTCACTCATTATAATAAGTCAAACTTCCTTTAATGAGTACTTTCAATGAATGATGGAAAATACTGTGAATACATCATCCTCCATTGGTAGAATCCTTACTCATCATAATAGGTCAAGCTTCCTTTAGTGAGTACTTTCAATGAATCATGGAAAATACTATGAATTTCTGGTAATATCATATTCAATACTTATATAAACCCTTTGAAAAGTGGTGTATATTGACATTTGCATGTTAGAAAATTTACAACAGAATTTGATAAATGCTTAAAAATGTCACTCAACACAGTGTTAACAATTGGACATGCCTTCGTTCCCTCATCTCAAGGGTCATTTGCCCACCTACACTGCTGACACTTTAATCATCTATGTTGTCCATACTAAGTCCCTATATGGATACAGCCATGGCAAAGCCAAGGATAAAACACAAGCAGGAAGTAGCTTTCAGAAATTGGGTAGAGGACTGTTTCATTTGCATATAAAAAGAATTGATTTTACTTGTCTTCAGGGCATCCTGGCCCAGAGGCATTGCAGAAGTAAAACAAAGTACTGGTGAAGACTTTGCATTCCTTGCCTTCACCTGTGTTATTAATGAATTCTCCATAACAACCAGGCATTATAAATACTAATTAATCTGCAAGCCCCCAGGGAAAATTCTGCAATGAATGAGTTATGGTTACTACAGAGGACCATCATGGAATAAAATCCATGCCTTATACCCAGGGCTACATCTCCACCATCTATGCCATATCCAAGATTGGTATTTCTCTAAAATTGAGTTTTGTGACTGCCCAGAACATGACTGTGTATTACTGCATTAGATACAAAGTGAGGGGAAGTCAGTCTAGCCCAGGAACATTCTTCCCGGCATGTTGACAGGAGGAGTCTCAGATGAAGAGGCTGCTCAGGACCCTCCAAGCAAAAAGCTCAGTGCCAGTTGCCAGTGCCATGGGGGTCTGGGAAGGGACTTCCAATAGTGATTAGGGGTTGACTCTTTCTGCTCTTTCTGAAATCCCCCAGGGATACTTCTTGCTCTGGTTTTTGTAGCTCCATATTCTCTTATAATCAAGGTAGGTGATGAAGCAGAAATGGCATACTCTCTTTCCAGATGAAAAGCTATCTGTCAGTAAGATATTTTGCACCTTGCTCCTATATGACCCAATTTTCTTCACAAACAGAACATCCAGTAATTCTCATCATCCCTGAGACTGGTATCACAAAAAGAAACACCAGTGCAGAGCTTGTGATTTCTGTGTGATCTCATGATTTCTTTCCTTAGACATGTCCTCTCCGTCCACATGGGAAGTTTCTTTTCAGAATATGTGGTTTTCCCACTTGGGTGGAAACCTTCCATGAACTTCTTCCATAGTGATTCTAGGGAACATTCCTACCTCTGAATAGCAGGCATTATCTTTAATGGCAGGTTTGTCCATCTTTCTCCATCTCTCCCAGGACATGCCTCATAGTAGTACATCTCCATGAGTTCTTAATTTCAATTTAAGCTCCTACATATCCACCTCAGTTGCCAAGTTTATAAATATTTAATACAGTAAATCTTTCTCCTGTGGAAGCACAAATCTGCATAACAACCTCAAATGGATCCCCAAGTCTTCTCATCCTGATGAGTTCATGCAATGTCTTTCATTTTAAATAATCTGGGTAATGGTGTATATATAGATATGTGTGGCAATAAAATTCCAGGGTCATTTTTTTCTCCAGGAGATAATTGACGAAGTCTGGGTGTCTGGAGACATTTTTGGCAGTCACAACTCCAAGTTTGGTACAGCTGCCAATAGTGAGTAGAGTGCATCAATGCCTCTAAATGTTCCTACAATTGAAAGGACATCCCATAACAGTCATCTGGTCCCAAATGCCAATGGTGCTGAGGTTTATGAGCCTTGATATAAAACTTAAATCTGTTCCAAATTAATGGAAATGTGCAAGTGTAGAAGATGATCTTGGCTCTAGGAAATACATCCCTGAACAAACCTTGAAAAGGAAGTGGCAAACCCTGGACAATGAAGCTCACTCCTTACACTGGTTTTCAAGCTGTGACAGTTGGTTACCTGAGCCTGGACTTATGAATGAATGTGCACCCATGACAGTAACAAAGGGAGTTGGAAAAATGGTCAGTGGTCTGCATGTAGTGTGGATGTTGGAGGTCAGCTTTGTCTGACTATCCTTAAGTTTCCAGAGGCAAAAATGGGCTGAGGATGGTCTTTGACTCCCTCCTTGCTGTGGTGGAACAAGCTTAAGGTTGTCATGCCCATTACAGAAGTAAAAAATTCAAATGAAAGTCATGTCACCTTTTACCACCAAGTCCACAGACCAGAACTACACATTAGACAGGATTTCAAGGCTTGAGAGTAATCTGTGGCTGGAGGCTTTGTGCTTCTACCTGGATGGAGCAGCAGTCTTACAGTCTCCAAATATTTGTGTGGTGTCCACTTTCTCCCTGAATACTAGAAAGGAATAAAGCCCTCCCTGAAACCTTGGAAAGTGTTCTCATCCTCTTCAAACACCATGTTGTTGACCACATAATCCACAATCACTAGGCTGAACGACCCACTCTCTCTAATTCTCAAGGCAGCAGCCCTTCTCTCTTGGCACTAAGATGTCTCTTCAGTTCAGAGATTTGCATCTATGTCTTTATTTTCTTTCTTCATTCTGTCCTGTCTCTGTCACATTCACTCACTTAGTCCAGGCTGTCAATATCATTGTTGACACACACACATATCAAATACTTTGTGATCTTCTATGCCATATTTCAGGCTCTAAACCATCATACAAAATTTCTTCCACAGACCATTCCTGGATAACTGAATCCCCATTCCTGATTTACCTTCTAATGTTTCATTTGATTCCTGTGTCACATAATTAATCACTTAACAATTCTTGGTTTCAACCACACTTTGCACCCCATCTCCAGGGAAATCTTTCTTGATAGACTGAGAGTTTTCCAAATCAATGAAAGATGGTTCCTTTTTTCTCAATATCTCAGTTCTCAAAGTCCTTCCTCTTGTATTTTACTATAATGAGCAAGAAGAACCCAGGCCACATCTTCCATGATTTGCTTGGAAATTTACTAATATAAATATCAAAGTTTGTCACATGAATATTCTACCTTCCATCCAATAACAGAACAAAATTCTGCAAATTCCCCTGCCACTTTATAACAAAGATTTCCTTACATTCAGTTTCCATTAACACATTAATTGTTTAATTCCAGGTCCAAACCAGAATCACCTTTAAGATCCACATTTCTATCAAATGTTTCTAAAAGATCTAGGCTTTTAATATTAAGCCTCCCCAAATTCTTCTGAAATCTACACAGTACTCATTTTCAAAGCCATTTCCACATCTTTAGCTATTTGTTACAGGAACACACCAGTTACCAAAATTATAAATCATCTTATTTCACCAGGGCTGCAATAACAAGTACCATGGGATGCTGGGCTTCCCAAACTGAAAGTTATCATCTTAGAATTCTGTAGACTTGAAGTTCAAATTCAAGGCATCATCATCGTTCTTTTCTGAATCTGGAGTTAGTTTACTGGTAATATATATAACATCATCTCTTTCCTTCTCTCTCTGACTCCTTATGGCTCCAAACAACCTCTGTTAGTAAGGACTGCACTAAGGTTGAATTAAGGCCCACCATGACTCAATTTAGTCTCTCTCACTTTAACTAATAACATCTTCAAAGAACTTTTTTACACATAGGTTTATGTCAGCCTAAAAAGGGGTTAGGACTTCAACATATTTAATCCCATAACAGCAGTTATTGACCTAAACATCACTCTGAAACAGCTAGACTTTAGAGACATCTATAGAAGCTGCACTCAACAGCAACAACAAGATATACATTCTTCATATGCATTCGAGGAATGTTTTATGGGATATAGCATATGATATGCCATAACAAGTATATCAATAAATTTGAAAATACATACATAATATAAATCATGCCATTCAAGCATAAGGGGTGAAATTAGAATGAAACAATAGAAGGAAATTTGGAAAATTCACAAATATGTAGAAATTTAAAAGGCACTACCAGATTAACTAATTATAGAAGAAATCAAAAGGAAAATAAGTACATTGAGGTGATTGAAATAGAAAAAGATTATATACCAAATTTTGGAGGTTGAGCTTAAAATGAAATTTATGGCAGTAAAGTCCTACATGAAAAAAATAAAGATCTCAAAAAAAAAATAATATAACCCTTCTTCAGACATTGGAAAAATATGGGCAAACTAAATCTAAAATGAACAGAAGGAAGGGTATAATAAAAATTAGAGTGGGAATTAATGAAATAGAAAATAGAAATACAATATAAATAAAACAATGATACCAAATCTGATTCTGTGAAAAGAACAAGGTCACCAAAATTCACAAGCATCTCATTAAATTCACCAAAGGTACAAAAAAGAGATGGAGAGAAGACACATATTGTTTGAAAAAGGCAGGAGAGAGGAGGCGTAACTACTGAATTTACAGAATTTTTAAAAAATGGATATAAAGGAATCCTATGAACCAGAAAATTGTAATAAATTATGTAATTTAGGTGAAATGAATAAATTCCTGAAAAAATGTGAACTACCAATATTGGCTCTGAGATAGAGAATCTGAACAGACCTTTAACAGTAAGGTGATTCAGTTTAGTAATAATAATAAAAGAACATATCCATAAAACACCATAAGGTAAAACAGGGGCAGCAGTATAAAGGGCAGGTCACAAGTTTAACACCAGGAATTACTCAGAACTCCTTTCCAGACATAGAGAACATTCTTCACCCTCTTCCCACAATTCACAGGGAACAGTGCAGAAAGGCACCTTGCCATGACCTGACCTGGCTGATATCATGACTTTGGAAACCATTTTCTGTAGTCCTGACAACATACAATACTGCATTTACTTTCATTCTCACCCAACTCTTTGTACTTGTGGGGAGAACAGTGATTTACAGCCCTAAATAATCCTAGACTAGAGGAGGATGTCTGTATCCTCTGAGTTAATTTCCTTTTCAGATCTTTAGCAGTTTAATTGTTGGTGAGTCCACATCACAAAAGGTACCCAGTGTCCCCTTTGAGAAAAGTAAAGGTGACAGTTTACCACTGTGTGTCAAGACCAAGAAATCATTATCTTCCTGCCTTCCCTGGAATCCAGAGGCAGGGGAGGGAAGAACCCTGCTAGACAGTTCAGATTTCCCCACAGGGAAAAAGACATGCAAATAAGGTCCCTCTCTTGCTTATGAAAATGAGTACATCTCCTGCCCCTGCAGCTGCTGAAGAAGAGCCCACCTGTGCCTCTGTCTTTCCTCAGGGTCTACCACCATTGGGACTGCACTGATCTGGCCTTCCCTCCTCATCACTGTCAAAGGTAACCTCCCTCCTGTATCAGGGTCAGCTGTGACTACTCTACCTGGGGCTGTTCTGACTGTGTCTTCTCTGTGTGTGTGGTGTCCTGTGTGAATTCAGCTGGTGGAGTCAGGGGGAGATGTGAGAAAGCCCGGGGGTTCTCTGAGCCTCTCCTGTAAAACCTCTGGATTCACCTTCACTGATTATGAGATGAACTGGATCTACTAGCCTCCAGGGCAGGAACTGGAGTGGGTGGCAAGAGTGAACCAACCAACTGGAAGATCTCAGTGCTACTCTCCATTTGTTCAAAGAGAGACAATCACCAGAGGCAATCCTGTGATCACAGTCTCTTAAAATGACCAATGTAAAATCAGAGGATTCAGCCATGTATTACAGTGTCAGAAGCACAATGAGGGGAAGTCAAGGTGACCTCCACTGGTCTTGGAGAGAGCTTGGCTGCAGGGGCTGTTTGTGAACACCAGGGGATGCTAAAGGCCAAGATCAGGGGCAAGTGCAGAGGGACTGATTTTCCTTTAGACCCTGGGGTTACCTTTTCCTACATAGCAAACTCATCTACAGGATTCCTTCTGGTTTCTTGCTATGTAATTCCCTCTTATAATGGTCAATGTCAAATGGGGCTTCAGTTCAGTTTTCAATCCTCAGATTTTTTTTTACATTGGTCAGGTAATTTGAATACAAACTCTAGCACTGTGCAATGTGTTTTTATTTTACTTCATCATTTTGGTCATACCTAGTAAAGTGATTACCTCAACAGACTAATTAGTGTACAGTGTCATGATTTGTTTCATTCTTGTCCTTTTTTCTGCCTTTCATGGATCTGAAACATGGTTTTAAGGGCTTGTACCCTCCACTTCTGTTTGGAGCTCAAATTCTCTGACAGTTTCTCCACCATTCATTCTTTTTTCATAGCCAGGGCAGGAAGTATCATGCATGGCTCTTTAATCTTCCTCATACTCCATGCAGCAAAACATGTAC
>JAQZBX010112204.1:0-10219 GCA_029593785.1 Cabassous unicinctus
TTATTGGGGAGTAGCTGTAGCTCCATGGTTGACCACCTGCTTCCCAGGTACTAAGTCACGGGTTCAATCCAGTTCCTCCTCAAAAAAAAAAATTTATTGAAGTATATCATTCATTCATGAACATACATAAGCAGTAAGTGCAGCAGAAGTTGTGAACTTAAAAAACACACACACATCTCATCACACAGGGCTCCCATAATCTCCCCACCGCCACCACCTTGCATTGTTGTGAAGCATTTTGTACGAACTATGAAAGAGCATCGTCAAAATATCACTACTAACTCGACCACGTGTCACATTTGGTGTGTTTTTCCCCCAACCCACCCGATTATTACTACCCTGCATTAGTATTACATTTGTTGCAGTTCATGAGAGAGCTTTCTCATATTTGTCCTGGTGACCACAGGCCGTCTTCCACCACTGGATTCCCTGTGTCATACAGCCCCATGCTTTGTACAGTCCATTCACAGTGCGCACTCAGTGGCTCTCAGTTTCTTCACAGAGTTGTGCTGTCACCACTTCAGTCAATATTAGTATATTTTCAATACTCCAAAAGGAAAAATCCCATACCCTCTTATACCCTCCTATTGTTGTTCATTAGAATTAATATATCTTCTCTGCCATTGCTGCAAAAATATTACAATATTACTGTTAACTATCATCCATAAATTATATTACTTGTAATTTTTCCGTGTATCATTATATTCTTAACATTTTGTAAAAGAAGAACATTCTTACACTTATACTGTTAACCACAATCTTCATCCACCACCAAAATCACTGTTACACCCACCCTAGATTATTCTCTGGTCTCCTTTCAGTTGACATTTATGTCCACAGAGTACCCCCTTTAGCCAGTTTCATTTATAAATCAGCAGTTAGTTATATTCACAATAATGTGCTGCCATCAACTCATTTCCACACTTTTAAAATAAACCTAATCAAACCATTTAAGTTTGATCATATCTTTTATTTAACTAGTATATCCAAAATGCCTACATTGAGCATCAGCTCCCATTCTCAACCCACATTCTCTTTCCTAGTAACCTGTGCTCTAGAGTCAAGGATGTTTCTTTAATCCTGCAGACAGCTGACTGGTTATGTTCTTGATGTGCTTTACTCCCAAGCTGTGAAAAAGAGCACTTTTATTATGAGATTTATTCATTTATTGCCTAACAATATCACCACAACAGTAATGGAAAAAATTTTAATGGAAAAAGAATCACTTGTAGTTCCACCACCTTTTCTCTTCCAGTTGTGTATACATAAACTGTAAATGATTATATTTAGGATATGTAGAGTTTTGGTTTTTTTCCTTAATGTTAAGTCAAAAATATAATTGCTAGTGGAGTGAAGAAGAGGGGACACCATCTAGCCACGTACGGTGTGCCTGGCATTTTGCCGTGTGCTTAGACGTGTCATTTCATTCTGTCCTCACAACCCCCACTGAGCTGGGGTCGCCATCCACGTTCCTTGTAAACAGTGGATTTACACCCAGTCTCTCTGAATCCAAAGCCTGTGATTTTCCTCCTACATGTTGATATTCTAGAACAGGAGTGAGCAAACTTCAACCGGTCACAAATCTAGCCTGTGGCCTGTTTTTATACAAACTACAAACCAAGAATGGTTTTTACCTGTTTTTAGTGGTTGGGAAAAAAACCAAAAGATTTTGTGGCAGGTGAAAATTATATGGGATGCAACATCAGTGTCCATCAGTAAAGTTTTACTGGAACACAACTATACCCATTCGGTTGCATATTGTCTCTGGCTGCTTTAGCTCCACAAGGGCAGAGGTGCGAAGCTGTGACAGCGACCAGAGGGTCAGGAAAGCCTGAAACATTTACTCTCTGGCCCGTGACAGAAGTTGTTTGTGGACTCCTGTTCTAGAGCAAAGCTGTCCCACGTAAATATATGCCAGCCACATACATAATTTAAACTTTTTTAGTAGTCACATTGAAAAATTAAAGGGGGAAGCGGGTGTGGCTCAGTGGATAGAGCCCCCGTTTACCATATGGGAGGCCCGGGTTCGCGTCCCGAGGCCTCCTCGTGAGGTCACGCCGGCCTGAGCGGTGCGGTGGGCTGATGCAGCAACCTCACGACAGGAAGCGGGTGTGGCGCAATGGATAGAGCACCCGTTTGCCACATGAGAGGCCCCAGGTTCGCTTCCCGGCGCCTCCTTGTGAGGGCAGGCCGGCTCGCGCAGCGCCGTGGGCTGATGCGGCAAGACCTCACAGCAAGGGGGAGATAAGCAGACACAGAGAAGACACCCAGCGAATGGACACAGCAGCACAAGCAGCAAGGGGGGGGATAAATAAATAAAATAAATAAATATTTAAAAAAAAAGAAAGAAAAAAATTAAAGGAGCAGGTAAAAGTAAGTTTGATAATATATTTTATTTAACTAGTATATCCAAAATATTGTCATTTCAACATTTAATCAGTATAAAATTGAGATATTTTACGGGGTTTTTTTGGACTAAGTCTTCAAAATCTGTAACAGCTCATCTCAGTTTGCACTGGCTGCATTTTAAGTAGCCGTCAGCTGCCATACCAGACAGTGCAGTTCCAGAGACAGCTCAGCCAGCCCCGTGCTACTGGCATTTGTGGTCCTTCCCAAGTTTTCTCTTGGGTAGACGATACCGAGATGGACGTCTCTGTGCACGTGGCCTTCTCCTTCTCCTGGAAGTTAGATTCCCAGCAGCGGAACCCCAGGGTCGCATGGTATTTGAAACACTGTTGTTCTGTGTTCTAGCTGCTCTCCCGTCTCAAGGGCAACTTGGAGGAAGAAAACCACCACCTCTTGAGCCAGCTCCAGCTGTTGAGCCAGCAGAACCAGATGCTGCTCGAGCAGAACCTGGAGAGCAAGGAGCAGTACCACGAGGAGCAGAAGCAGTACATGTAAGGGCTGGTCTCTCCAGCTTGGTGGGGGGCACCGCCCTGGGCCCCTGCCCCGTGCCAAGGCCATGACGTTCTGGGCAAAGCACAGCCTCGGGGCCCAGTGACGTCCTGGGGGCGAGGGGACAGACCATCCTGCCAACTCCCACTTCTCTTGGTTCCCTGGGATGCTTTTAGATTTCTGGAGGTGCCGGCTGTCCTTGTTTGTCTTCCAAAGGCACTGTCCACCACCAGAAGCTTCTGGGCTTAACCTGCTTTTGGAGTTACGTTTAATTCTCACAGCACGACGGTGCTGACAAGAAGCTGAACGGAAGGCTAAGGCTACGTGCTGCTCTCCCCCAGGAGCAGGTTGCTGGTGGGTGGCGCAGTGGGCCTCGCTCAGCCGGCACTTACGGAGTGCCGGCTCTGGCCCAGGCCCTGCGAGGGGAGGAGAACTGTTTCCCTGGTAGACTAGAACTGGTAGCGGTGATAAGATGCGACTGGAGGTCCATCCAGTACCGGACAGATGCTGAGGAGCCGCGAGCAGCAGCCTGGAGGCAGGGTCGGGGTGGGGGGACTTGAAGGTGGTGATCGCAGGGGGCTGGTTGGTCTCAGGAGCAGGGAACGTGCAGGAGGCTGGAGGGGGGAAGGTGCTCAGCTGTGGAAGACTAAAGACCGAGGATTCCATGGGGGTATCTAGCAGAGCTTAGGAAAGAGGACGAGAGGAAGAACCTCCGTGCTGGAAACTTCGTGGCTTGGAAGTTGAGCCATCCATGCCGCGTCTTGGAGAACGAGTGATAACACACCTGCCCCCGGGTAGCATGAAGGGGCACCCCCAGGAGCAGCCCTGCTGCGTCTGACCCCAGGTGTGCCTGCCGTCCTGAGTGACCTAGCCAGAGAGTCCTTGGGGCGTCTGAGCTGGAGTCTTCAGATGGTTCGAGATCTGGCCCCATAAGTTCACTTTGAGCCAGATCCTAGGCGCCTTAGTATGTGTCCTCGAGGTCGGAGGGCTCCTGGACCCATCTCGGGTGCTTCCGTTCAAATTGCAGTCAACACCATCACGACTGGATTCCAGACATTGGGCCCCAGCAAGTCCAGCCGCCATGCTGGGTCAACAGGGAAGTTCTTGAGGCCAGCCCCCTCCTGAGCTTCATTTAAAACCAGATGCATATTTGATTCTTTTCTTTTCCCTCTATTCACAGAGACAAATTAAATGCCTTACGGCGACATAAGGAAAAACTGGAAGAAAAAATCATGGATCAGTACAAGTTCTATGATCCTGCTCCAAAGAAGTGAGTTGATTGAAGTTTCAGTTACTTGAAAGCAGAACAAAAAGGCTCCCTTTCTCCCATATAGAGTGAGAATTGGGGCTTTGGGGAGCAGAGCCGGCGGCCGGCCCCTCCTGTCCACCGTGGGGCGTGGTCTCTGCGTGTTGGTCCCTCCAGAATCAGCCCGTCCAGCCTGTCCATCAACCCCACCCTCTGTTCTCCATCTTACCCTGCTAGGGAGGGCAAATGCTAACTGGCCCGGAAGGGACACAGGCTGACTTTAGCCACGAGCCCTGTTGAGGGGGCAGAGTCTCGGGCCATCAGAGCAGGATGGAGAGTTGCCTTGTCAGGCTTTTGTCGTAAGATTCCATGCGACGCGGGCCACCACGGTCTTGTCTGGGGAAGGAAGCTTGGCTAGGACACCGGAGCAGCACCCACATGGGAAGGTTCTCCAAACAT
This sequence comes from Cabassous unicinctus, assembly GCA_029593785.1. Taxonomy (NCBI): domain Eukaryota; kingdom Metazoa; phylum Chordata; class Mammalia; order Cingulata; family Chlamyphoridae; genus Cabassous; species Cabassous unicinctus. The sequence goes on from JAQZBX010112204.1 coordinate 4,601, forward strand.
GGGAACCTCTCGACCTCATGTAAGTTGCTCTGGAGTCCCCGAACCCCAGGGCAGCTTCACAAGCACATCTTCTCCAGGGTGCAGCCGCCACGTGGTTGTGGGGCCAGCTCTGTCCAGCAGCGTCTTCCCCTGCCCCAGGCCCCGAACCCCAGGAGTCTCCCTTCTGTAGGGATGTAGCCCTTGTTGCCCTGTCCCAGCCCAGTCTTCAAGTCAGAAAGCACCGTGAATCCCTCAAGGTCTCTCTGCTGAAGTCACAAAACCATAGACTTTCAGAATTTCAATCTCCATCTTCTCTTTGACAGCTAAGGAATTGAGGCCGCAAAAGGTTTGAGTGATTTGTGTGAAGACAGAGTTTAGTTTCAGAGTCAGCATCCTAACCCCGGTGTGAGTTTCTTTAGGACGTCAGAAGGCCTTCATTTTTCAGCTAGCTGCAGCTCTATCACTTATCCTTTAAATTCACAGTTTTTAATTCAAACAACCCTCTTCCACCTTGCTCAGATTACTCAGCTCCAGGAAGCATCCAAAGAATGTCCGTGTATTTCACTTATTAACTTTAGCAGAAAATGAGAAGGTCCGTGACTCTGTTCCTGAAAATGGCACTTTGACAGAAACACTGCCCAGTAGATTAACACAGCACCGTTGCCTTCATTGCACACAGGTGGAGCAGACTCTGCTTCCTTCAGCCTTCTCTTGTTTTCCTAAGAGTGTAACGTGGGTTTCTGCCAGTCGGCACACTTTTGCAGTCCCGGGCTCGTACCCAGCAAGAATGCCGTTCCTCCTCCAGGCCCCAAATCTGACGATGGTGGTGATGGTGATGAGTGCCATCAGGTCTGAACCCCAAGTTAATGGCCCGACTCCCCAGCCCCCGTGAGAGAACCCTGCTGGGCTGTGTGTGACGGTTGGGGGCATCCCTCAAAATCCCCTAACTAGGAAGAACCACTGGATTGGAGCCAGAGCCTTAGTCAAACTCATCAAACCAAAGAAGGACGGCTCGAGAGAACGCTGGAAGTCCACCACAGACAGCCCCGCCGGGCCGCCGGAGTCCTCCGACCCGGCCTTGCCGTCGCCTTCGCAGTCTCTCAGGTCGCAGCCAGAGAACCCGGACACCACCCCCTTGGGGTCAAGCTGCGCGGAGGAGCAAGACGCCCACAATGGGCCTGTGGGCAAAGGTAGGAGCGGCCGACCTGGCCGCCGCTGGGGTGGGAGCGGAGCGAGGTGGCGCGTGTGTGAGAGCACAAAGGGCTGTGAGCACACGCGACTGTGCCTCCTGCTTAGGTGTGTTCTTGGCCAAGTGAAAACAGAAATCTGTGCGATTTTTGTCTTATGACTATTTTATTTTAGTGCAGGCACCATCACTCGTCACGTAGGCCGTGGTAGGTATTTGAATGTCCAAAGCTGACACTCTCACAGGCATCGCAGGGACAAGTGCAGCAGTGTGTGTTTTTTGGGCTCCCTCGTGTGTGTCAGAGATCTGTAGTGAGCTCTTTCCAACAGGAGATCCATGTACTATGCATACGAGATCTTCAGAAAGTCTGTGTGGTTCGACTCTTTTACCACTTTGAAAGGCAGTTAGGTTTTCTTCGCACTTAGAGCTGTCGTTTTCAGTTCGCCAGAGTTTCTGAAATGAGAGCATGATTTGGTTGTATATGCTGTGTTTTATCAACTCTTAAGAGGCCATCAGTTATAAGCCGTGCAATTATTTTATGTACCACTGAGAGTGAAAATGCTGACAATCAGGTGATGCAGTACTTTATCCCTTCGGATTTTTATTATACTCTTGTTGAAAGAGCTCTTCTAAAAGACTTGATTAGACAAGTTTTGTGCATAAACATAAAAGGAAGATACAAGCAAAATAAATCGGTTATGGCAATGGCAGTTTTGTCACAGTTGCCACCTGGCCAACGTGCAGCTGGGTTTCCAAGATGTTCGGGATGACAGGGATGTGCATCTTAGCCCTGATTAAACCCAGTTGTTATCCCAAACACGGTTAAATTTGCAATTTTACTTTTAAATATCATTTGTGGATTATTGATGCCAGACGTGCATGCTGATTGTTTTCACAAAGGACACCAGGGCTTCCTGAAGATCAGGCCTGTGCTGGAGACCCAGGCACCTTCTCCAGCGCCAAGCCGCCTTCTGCGTGTGGCTTGTGTGCACGCCTGTGGGGGTCCCAGTCACCAGTACAACTACCTGTTTTATCACTTCCAAATACCAAGAGAAATATGTGCACACGGGCGCTTTGGGGACTAACGCTTGCACTCCTCTTCTTTACAGGGGACTAGTTTAGGTAAAAGGTTCATATCCAGGTCAATGATAATGAAACTCAACATTTGCTTTTATACAGAGGGACTCTGTTGCCTCAGGCTTTCATCTTGGCTATTGTTGAGTTTTTTCATATATGTCATCACAATTAATTTTATTCTTTAAGTTTAACTAATTAACTGTTAGCCTGATTGAAATAGGGAAAAGTTCAGAGGAAAAGAAATGCTTGACTGCTAAATTGATCTGCGGCTGCACAGGCCAGTGGCCATTACTCATGGCAGCACCCATGCCTTGCGCAGCTGTTGAGCTCGCTCCCGGGCCTGGCACCCCTATAACTTCTTTATAGGGGTGCTTTGTCCCATTTCATCCTAACTGTCCTGTGAGTCAGGCGTGATGATCAGCCCCGTTTTAGAGCTGATAACGTGAGGCTCGGCAAGGCTAACCGCTTGCCGATGTAGTTGGCATAACTGGGATCCAGACACGGCTCTGAGACTGGAGCCTCCGCTCCGAAGCGCCGCGCACACTGCCTCCAGGCAGGCCGTTTTGGAGCCCAAGGGTGGTGGCCAGATGCGTCGGTTGAGCTCCTACTTAGAGCTCAGCCCTGGGCTGCCGTCAGGGGCTCCAGCATTGACCCAAGCAGGTCCTCAGTCTGGCATGAGCCACGGCCACCAGGTGGCGCTGTGAGCCAAGAAATAAGAGGATCTGGCGCCGTTAATCTAGAGTCAGAAATTGGTTAAATCGGTTCTTTTTAATGCGAGGAAGTTAGAACAGTCATCATCTGCTTTTGTAAGACTATAATTTAAAGGACCAAGAATGTAGGTTGGGGTGGAGGATGGTTAGGCTATCTCAAAGGAAATTATGGTTCTTGTCTTGAGGGGTTTTTTGGTATCAGAAAGAGGTATTTTAATCACTTTTTAACTCATTTGGCCAAAAGAGGTTCTTTTAGAGGTATGAAAACTGTTAGTGAAAACTTCAGGGGAACTTTGATTACAAAAGATCAGAAACCTATCATTAAGTGTTTCCGGAGTCTTTGAACAAGGATAGGTATGTGTATGCGTTGCATTGTCAGGGACCCTGTCATTAAAATGGATGAGTGGGGAGCGGACATAGCTCACGTATCTGAGCACCTGCTTCCCATGTACGAGGTCCCGGGTTCAATCCATAGTACCTCCTAAAAACAAACAGAAAAACCAACTTTTATTAGGGAGTGGCTGTAGCTCAGTGGTTGAGTGCCTGCTTCCCATGTACGAGGTCCTGGCTTCCATCCCCGGTACCTCCTATAAAAATAAAATAAAATAAAACAGAATAAAATGGATGAGTAAGAGAAGCCAGGTCCCAGAATAGTAAACATTGTTCTTTAATCATTTAACACATTGAAATTGAAAAGTAGTGTAAACCATCAGCTCCTTGGGCAGCATGGAATTCTCTCTAGGTGCTGAGTAAGTGAATCATTGGCATTAAGGTGCCACTACATTAATTAAATTGAGTCTCAGCATAAATGATTTCCCAAGCCCTGATTCTGGTCTGTGTATTGGGTGTTGTTTTTGTCTGTCATGGACTGCACAATATTTTGGTTTACTAAGTATATTTAGCTGATTGAAATTCATCTGTTAATTGTTCATTTCATTTATTTGCTGTTTTGTTTTTTTTCCCCTTTCTCTTTCGGGTTATCCGGGTGATGACAATTTAGCATCTCAGCGCAAAAAGAGTCCCTTTTTGAGAAGCAAAAGCAAGGACAAAGACAAGTCTCCCACCACCCACCCGGCTCTCTCTAAACGCCTGCGGTTCTGGTCCTCCTCCGACATCCCGTCCTCTCCTAACGAGCCTCTCTCTTTCTCAGCAATCGGAGATTTCTAATCCCTTTCCTTTATCATGTGTCTTCATCGTGTATCCTCCTTCATTTCTGAAACTCAAAACAGACAGACAAACAAAAACAGTACCTAAAGGCCAGATGACCTTAGTGGACCCCTGCTCCTGACCCCAATTCCAAGCCAAGCCTTAAGTAGCCAGCGTGGATTCTGATTTCAAAATAGAAGATGGGCTGTCACACTCTCTGGACCGTGTCTTCAGAGCAGCCCAGCGTCAGGGGAGCCTCGGGACATACGTGCACACGTGCATGTGTGCTGTGGGCCGGGATGTCCATGCTAAGTAAGTCCCGTGGCCACGTGCTGCTGCCGCGCTCTCATACCTGCAGGCTTGTGTCACACCCGCGTGTGGAGCCAAACTGGTTGGTGTTGCTCTGCTTCCTAAAACATGCCTCTGTCACGTGAGATTTTTGTAAGACGTTTCCAAGCAGCTAAATTTAAAACTGCTGCCCTTCTCTCCTCTTTCTTTGTCAGAGCACTGAATTGTCGGCTTTTGCTAATCAGGCCCTTTTTTAGAGACATTCTATGCTTTGAAGGATTTATTGCTCCATTCAAGCATTTCGAAAAATTGGATTAATTTGGCCGAGCCACAGTCTGGCCCAGTATGAAGTTTTAGGACTGTGCTGTGGTTCTCTGACATCTTGGATGCTGAAGTTAAAACAGTAATGGACAGAAACAATATCAGCACACAGATCGCACCAGAATGGGGGGACGCTGGTCAGCAGAGGCCTTTAGCTACTGCAATACTTCCCATCTTCAGCCATTCTTATACCATCTTCATGGCTTTTGCCATATCCTAATACCACCTGTCTGATTACCTACATATTTCCCCTTAAGTTGACTCATGGTTTTCAGTTAAATTGGTTCAGAAAGGAAAGATTGTGCCATTACTGTAAATGGAAAACCAATTTCACTATAAAAGCAAGGTAACCATAAAAATAGTTTCAGAACTACTAAAATGCTTAAGTCAGCTGACGTGCCACCCGCTTGGTCTCCTGCATCCCATTCTGGGCACCCTGGGCTGCCCCGATGCCTGGTGCTCCCCACCTGTGTCTTCTGAGCATGCTGTCAGAAGTTGTGCTGCTTCTCTGCCATTCGTGCTAATTGTTCGCTCATGCCTGCCTCCCCTCCGCTGGGGCCTCATTTAACTTCCCCATCAGATCATCTGTCCAGACTCATTCCACCAGACTTGAATCTTGCTTCTCATCAAGGTCATCTTTCAGAATCCAAATTTTCCCTGATGTCAAATAGATCTGGGCAGTTGAAACTGTACCACGAGCCCAGACTTTGAGTGGCTGGACTCATAGTCAAGTTAAGGGGCTGAAATTGTGATAGTGAGTCATGTCTCTGGGTCCACAGCCTTTGGGGTGCCTGGAATGGGACATTTTGCAAAATCCTTGGTCCACTATTAGTTGTGTTGTTTTGTTTTGTTTTGTTTTCCGCTATTAATTTTGATCTCATATTTGAAGAGTCCATCCCCTTTCCAACTGGG